>JBBBDQ010001155.1:762500-1027500 GCA_037127315.1 Ascarosepion bandense
GTCATTCTACCTAAGTAGTTGAGTCCACAACTACATTTAAAATATTATATAACAGAATTAATATGGTGGTGGGGTAGAATGTCTTTATGCATAGATGGAAGGACAAACTTGGTTTAAAAAACAACACGAATATTAGCTGCATAATAACACTTAAGTGAACTAGATAAAATCCGCTTGGCGAAGGACTCACTAATCCTAATCAACCACAGTAAATGAAGATAGACCAAACAAGAGCTAAACCTCTGCATGATTTAACTATGTTTTGTATGTCTTCATTCATTTTTGGCCAGTAGGTGTAGCATCCCATTAGAGATTTCATCCTAGAAATTCCTGGATGACCAACGTAGAATTCCTTTAACATGCATTTTTGCAATGATGTTGGAATTATAACTAACAGCATATCACTATCACATATTGAAAATGCATCTTAAGTTTTATTTCTTTCTGAGTTATAAGCAACTCTCTTATGGTATTATTGTAATATAACGGTCTGGCCCACCCAAGAAAGGCTGATACAAGCTGTGTTGTTTCCGGTCGGTGAAAAGTAACGGATGTCACTTTGACCCTATTTCCGGCAGATGCGGAAATAACTCAGAGGCAAACAGACAGGTGACTCTGAGAATTACATAGGCGTCGCGTGGGCGTCGCGTGATCAAGGCAAAGCCGGAAGAAACAAGTCCCGGTTTTGGAAGATATATAAAGCCCGCGAAAGCACGGATTAGAGAGGCAGAGAGACGCAGAGAGACAGTCCGGACAGACCAGACCAGAGGAGCAACAGATACGACCCCCCCCCCCCGTCAACCCTTGGAAGCGCGCTCTCACTCTCTGTTCACTAAGCTACACGGTCCATCGTTCATTAATAAAAATATAACTCATATTTTTATATACACCCGTGTTTGTTGTTATTGATATACAACACACACGTTTATTTGGTGCTAGTGACTTGCTGTTTTGAGACAACAAAACAGATAGATACGAGGGTTACCACGGTGAGATTGAAAATTCAACGGACTTAAAACTACCGGATAGAAGACGAAAATAGTAAACAACCGGACGACAGCGAGGAAGGAAGAAAAAGAAAAAAAGAAGACGAAAATATATAGCTGCACGACTGTAGACATTCAGCCAAGGTAAGTGACTCATTGATTTAATAGTGTGTGTGTTCTCTGCTCGTGTTTATAGTAGGTCTCGTTAGAGAAAAAAAAAATGGAACAACATACTTTTGCCATTGAGAAATGTGGATTGTTGGCGTCAAACACATTAAGAAGGGTAGAACGGAGGTGGTGAAACAGACTACATGTAGGGAGTGCGCATAGGTTTAGGGGTTGGCGGGAGGAGTGTTAAAATTGGCAGGGGTGTTAAAGTTGACGAGGGTGTTACAGTTGACGGGAGGAAGAAAGTTGAAATATTTACCTATCTGTAAGTACAAAACATCTGAGCTAATGATTTATTTTTGTTGTTAATATTTACCATATATATGAAGTGAGTTTATTGGTATGTTGCTTAATTAATCGTACTTTTATTGAGTAAGTAAAGGAAGTTTCTTCTACTCTTTAAAGTGGATAATTGGATTAACTTGTTGATAACAATGTTTTCGTTGGGTTGTGCAGTGTTAGTTTTTTTTTGGATTTCTTTTCAATGACTGTACACTACAAAATGATTTACATTTCTATGTTTGTGAATTATGCTTTTGTGCAGGTTCCCATAAATTCAACATCCTCTGTGAATTTTCATTTATGTGACTTGGGAAATATCTTTTGAAGATATATTAATTTCTGAAAACTAGTAAATACCTTGGAACAGATAAATATGGAGAGATTTAGTGAAGGATATGACGAACTCCCGAAGAAGTTGACGATAGGAATCATTGCTGGCGTGGTCGGCGTAATAATAATCCTGGGAATAATAGCCAGGAAGCGGATTTTTAAGTGTAAAAGAAGCAACAGTGCTTCGGAAAAGGAAATTGAGTTATCCGCTGTGAATAGTACTCCAAGGTCAACGGGCGGTCAACACTCTGCGTTAAACAGAGAGATGTCAACAAATCAGATATGCTTGGTTTCGAATCCAGAGGAAGTAGTTCAGGGAATGGAAAGCATTGTACAAACTAAGGAACTACGAGTCACGGGTCCATTTTTTTAGACTAAATTAATATCCTCCACAAGTAAATTGCATGCAGATTAACGTTGGAATCAGGGTAATTTTCTTCATTTTCTATTGAACATTTCTCGGTCAGACTATGAATGATATGTATGGCAGATAATGACCATTTTTTTCTGTGTTCAAACATAGTATGTTTGAAATTAAATTAAATTAAATGAGTTTACATGTGTAACAATAAACTCGAGCAGAAGCACACATGGTGTTGGTCAAAGGTCATTTACTCGATGTTAGTTTAGAAACTGGGGCGCAATTACCGCCTATAATCATGTGGATTATGCATCGAAGAGTCTACGCTTATGGACAGAGTCGAGAAAGAAAATGAACATTTTTAAGAACTTTGCCCAATTCTGTGAAAATGGATATTAAAAAAAAAAAAAAAAAAAAAAAAAAGAACAATGAAACATCGAGCTGGTAGAACAATTTTCAAGATGGACACGAACTGTTGGGTTGCCGATGTAGGCTCCCCTATATTTTTTTTTGTTTTTGTTGTTTTGTTTGTTTCGACACATGTTTTATATAATTGTCGGGCTTGTGTGGCATGGGGAGGAGAGTGAGGATGTTGCGTTTAAAATGTTCTTAGGTGAACATTTTGGAAAATGGGTGGGCGAGGAATGTAATATAACGGTCTGGCCCACCCAAGAAAGGCTGATACAAGCCATGTTGTTTCCGGTCGGTGAAAAGTAACGGATGTCACTTTGACCCTATTTCCGGCAGATGCGGAAATAACTCAGAGGCAAACAGACAGGTGACTCTGAGAATTACGTAGGCGTCGCGTGGGCGTCGCGTGATCAAGGCAAAGCCGGAAGAAACAAGTCCCGGTTTTGGAAGATATATAAAGACCGCGAAAGCACGGATTAGAGAGGCAGAGAGACGCAGAGAGACAGTCCGGACAGACCAGACCAGAGGAGCAACAGATACGACCCCCCCGTCAACCCTTGGAAGCGCGCTCTCACTCTCTGTTCACTAGGCTACACGGTCCATCGTTCATTAATAAAAATATAACTCATATTTTTATATACACCCGTGTTTGTTGTTATTGATATACAACATTATACAAGACATTTTTAATTTCATTTTCAGCCCTTATTGCCACAATCACTATATCTTCAAGTTGTTTGCCAAATTTCAGAATTAAGTGAGACAGGCCATCAGTATCACTTAATTTCTTCAATGGTAAAAAATTCCATTTTAGAGTTGTAATTCAGTAGTATAGTTTCCCAGCATTGCAGTCTATTTGCTTTATGTAAGGGAACACACTTTTTTAGCCATATATAGACATTAACAGATGATGATTGGCTTGTAAAAGAAATTCTTGTCCAGGAATTTATATAAATTTTTTAATGACAAAAACTATAACTAAACGTTCTTTCTCAACCTGGCTGTAGTTTTTCTCAGCAGCTTTTAATGACTTCAAAGTATGCACTATTGACTTAGTTGTTCCTTCATCATATTAATGTAACATTACTACTCCAATTCCTGAATTACTTGCATCTGATGCAATGACAATGTTTAATTTGAGATCAAAATGCATCAGTGGTAAGTCAGATATTAAGATCTTTTCAAATACACTTTCGTATTTCTTTGTCCAAATCCATTTAGCATCTTTTTTTAACAAAGCATTTAAATGTGCTGTTAACTCATGAATATTTTATATATACACATAGTTGTCATTTGCAAAGCCTAAAAATACTTGAAGTTTTGCTAAATTGACTTGGATGGCCATGTCTTTAATTATGCTTGATCAGGCAAGATCTGATTGTCAAACTTTTTCATCAATAATTTGTCCTAGATATTTTATCCTGAACATAAATAGCTCACATTGTGTTTCACTAATTTTGAACTCATATTCTTTGATCCTTTCAAATACTATTTTTACATCTGATTTTGTTTTAATCAGTATGTCATCCAGATATGCTTGCACGCAATCTAACCCAATGAGCATTGTATCCATATTTTGTTGAAAAATGCTCAGAACTACCTTTATGCAGAAAGGAAGTCTGTTGGATTTATATAGAGTTTTATGAGTGTTGATACTAATTTCAAACATTCTTCTCCCATGAGTATTTGTAGGTAGGCATCCAACAAGTCTTTAAAAACAATTTTCCCCCTTTTAGTTGGTGAAAATTTCTTCTGAATATGGTAATAGATAATTATAATCTTGTAAACTTTCATTAAGCCCTATTGAGAAATCAGCACGTACGTCGATTTTATTCTTTTTCTTTACATAAACAGTCGACAATGCATATTCAAAGTAGTCTACTTTGGAAATGACTACTAATTCTTCTAGCCTTTCCAATTCTTAATTGATAGAATCTAATGCTGCAAAAGATCCTCATTTTTGGTTTGAATGTTGGTATTGCATTTTCTTTAACTTCAAAATTTGCCTTTGCTTTTGTGCACATGCCAAGATCTGAAAAAAACTTCTGCAAACAATCTTTTTAATTCAGTTTTGAATTTTTCTGTTCTTGTAGTAGCACTTGTGGGGACAATATTTATTTGTTTGTTGAATGGCAAAATAAATAAATAAAGGAAATGCCATTCGTTCCCAATAAATTTGTTGTATTTTTGAACACGGATACCACTGCTTTTTTGGTCTTTCCAATGAAAGAAATATGAAAGAGGAACTCACTTAAAATATTTAGCTTTTTCTTGGAAATACCACAAGCAACTTTTCTTGAAGTTCCTAAACTAGGTCTACCCAGTCTTTTCATTAATTATAGTAACAGCGGACACTGTATTTAATTGTTATTTTATTTTTATGTTCTTAATCGTGACAAAAAAAATTTTTTCTTTGGACATATTTTGTTTGAAGTCTTGCTAATTTTTCTTTCCATTTGCTGACTTTAACTTTGTTGATATACACTACCAGCCATAATTATTAGGCAACCCCAGTTTTTTTTTAAAGAAATAATGTATTTCATACTATTTTTAGTATTTATTGCCAAATTAAAATAGAATGCTTTTTTTGTTATTATTACTTTGCAAAATTTTACAAGGCAAGGAAGCAAAGATGAAATCCAAATCACCCTAAAGTTTTTTCATTCTTTCATTGATGAAACTGCAATATAGGTAATTATTAAATGTTTATAAATTCAGTTGATGCACATGTTATTGTGCCATATTAACAAAATAACCATTCTATTTTCATTTACAATTATTTACTTTGCAATAAATTCTAAATAATAATATGAAATACATCATTATTTTAAAACACTGAGGTGGCCTAATAATTATGGCTAGTAGTGTACATTTGTTTCTCTTTGATTTTTGGTAATAATGATTCTCAAAGTAGAGCTTAAAATTATAAAAATAATAAGTTGAATGAATCAATAAGTCAGTGGTAACCATCCCTTCAAGGCATTGGCAATCATGGCTCTCCACAATTTCTTGTCTGTTGTAGCTTTTAATGTAATCATATAAATGTAAATTCTTTAAATTGTGAAGAGCCTGATAAAATGAATTGATATTCAATAATAAATGATAAGTTTTTTGTAAATTTGATTTTAAATAAAATCAAAATATCTAAATTAAACTGAACATCTTTTTTTCTCACTTATAAAATTTTCACAAAATGAATGGTTCAGCTTTCTTTCTTTCAGATTTTTAAGTGAACAGTATTATTTTCATGAAATATTTATTCAAAAATATAATGTTAATATTTTTTTAAATTTCTCCAACATTTCATTTTTGATAATGGTTCAGCAAATACCAAATGTTGTTTCATACAAAACATTACTGAAATCTTCCAAAATAATTTTTTCTGAAAAGAAATCTTCAAGCCATAATAATTTCAGCCAGCTGAGCAATTCTGTTAAAGAAAATCTTAACAGAATCAAAGAAACAAGTTTGGAAATCGGAGACTTATAGAAGTATGAAAAGATGAAAAGTAAAATGCAATGAAGTAGAGAAATTGTCAATGGCACTTCTATCTGAATGTAACCAATGATGTGAAATGAATTAAAAGATGTATTAATGAGTAAGCCAAGAGTAAGTTCTATTTGTCTGGTAATAAGAGGCCAGTTTGTCAGAAAATGAGGTCCTTAACCATTAAAGTGAAATTTTACAAGGGAAACAGACTGAATAATTAGTGTGAACAATGGCTGAAGTAGTTTGGTCAACATTCATGTTCAGAAATATCTGGCTTTACACATGTGCATAATCAAGGAGAAACAATAAAGGCATAAAAAATGTAAAATTTTGTCTGTAAAAAGAATCACACAAATCTTTTTAGAATTGAACTCAATCAAAATATGACTTTGTGGAATCTCCTTTCAAGATGCAGGCAATCATGGCTCTCCACAGCACCTTGTCTTTGTACTCTCAACAATGCTTTTTCTTTGTGGCACTTGTGCCTTAATCCATTTTCAAAAACTAAAGTTATTTGCTGCTTTTATCTGCCTCTTGTGAGTATTAAATTTTCTGAGCCTTCTTGTCCCCCAAATTTCAGTTATCTCTTTCTCATGATTATAAATAGTTTATAGTTCTTATTCTTCTGAGAACTTTCTCATTGGTTGTATTTGCTCTGTATAACATTTTAAATATTCATCAGTAGAACCACATCTTGTTTACCCAAATCTATTCTTCCTTTGTGATGAAATTGTCCAGCATTCATTGCTATATAGGAGGTTAGAAATCATATAAGAACCCAACATCTTTGTTTTCATTTCTAATGTTATGTTTAAATCCCTTAGAACATTAACCAGTTTCTGAAAATTATTTTTTATTGGTGGCTGCTACCAATTCCCTACATGATAGGTTACAGTGAGATACTTGCTTTGTAGATTTTGGGTAGGCCATAAAGTCTGGATAAATATCAAGTTCTCTGAACTAATTGTGCTTATGATGTGAATAGTTTTAGACCATTATCAGTGTGGGTGCCCTCTAGAATTTCTAAGAAAATACAAGCCGAAGGCCATGAAAAAGCAATCTCCCTTGTAATTTGAATTTTTGTTTATATAAATCCATGTCAGAAACATTGATTTCTGATGAGTCAGCAATTGTTTTAGAATTTTATCAATCAGTACAGAGAAGTTAATTTGCATGTGAACTATATTTTTTTCTTTGGATTCAAGCATTTGTTAATATGTACATTGCTGAAAAAGGATTCTATATCTAAACTGACCATAAGTTTATATAACAGCACTGAAAGAGTAAAAGATTTGTAACTCTCAATATTTATCCCAGACTTCATGGCCTACCCAAAATGTACAAAGCAGTTATTCCAGTGCATACCCTCATATCTGGTATTGGAAATGATAGGGGAAACCATAGTGAAAATTTTAACACATCCTGGAACAGTTATCCCTTTACCCATTAGAAATTCAGGCAATTGCTCATAAAAACCAAGAGAGATAAATATGATAGTTGAATTTCCACAGCTGTTTTAATTTTGACGTCCCCAAGCAGTCATTTTGGCTCATGCATTGCATTTTTCTAGCAGTTAATAGTTTGTTCTTTCTTTCTTTCTTTCTTTCTTGCTTGCTTTCTTTCTTGCTTGCTTTCTTTCTTTACTTACTTTGTTTAACAGTTCTTTTAGTTTTAATTCTAAATCTGATATTACTACAGTTTCATTTACATAGATGTTAAGCTTACATCTGCTGACATGGAATTAGTCTGCTGAAAATTTTTCGTAAAACAGCAGTAATTTTTTCTGCAAACTTATGTGAAAAATATCAAGTTGTTCAAAATTAAATTTTGCCAATTTTGTTAAAGTTTGACATTTTAAACATATTTTTAACTGATATTTTATTTATGAATTATTTAATAAAGGTATTTTTCCTCAATTTTACTAAATTTTTAATTCAAACATCTTTTAATTGTGCATTTTATATTTTGTATGTTCATTGCCTGTCATGATAAAATTGATGCATCAAGGAATCAAAATTTTACAATTTAGTGAATAAACAATTAGGTTTCAAAAAGATTTCAGTTTCAACATCAGGAAAGAGAAAGAAGTTTACAGAGGCTATCAAGACTTGATGAAAACCTAAAGGTTATCAGAGAACATGATTCAAAAACCTCAATTAGGAAAATTCCAGCAAATTTGATTATCGCAAAACAATTTCAAATCCCTTAATTGTGGTGGGTGAAAAACAAAAAAACACTTGATGGTTCCACTTCAAATGAAAAAGCAAGAAAATCAAGCATGTCTTGTGTGAACTGTGTGCTTAACAGTATGAAATTAAATCTGTTTTTCCATCTGTATTTTTTTCTGCAATAAAAAGTGGATGTTGTTTAATAAACTGGAGATCATCTGTACAATGGTTGGATACAGATCAATAACAAAATCTGTGTCATCCTTTTAAACATTTGGTGGTAGAGGAGGGGGAATTTATTTCTGTCTGTGAAGTTTGGCAAGGATCTAGCAGCAGGTGTGGTAAAGAGAAGCCTTGATGAGTGAAGTCAAATGTGACAAGTAGCAGCAGTAACACTCATCAGCAGGCAGCTTAGGTTTAAGACTCCAAGTTCTCTATACAGAATTGTCCATCTTTATAGATTAATGTGTTAGTGTATGAATTTGCTGACATTGTATGTTTGAGTTCAATCTCTGAGTTGGGCAGTGTGTAGTTGTACTCAATGGAAATGAGTTCAGCAATAACAGAGTAATACTAAACAAGAACTTCAAAAAACATGGATAAGAACAAAGTTCCCCACCCACAGATTAAATAAAGGGTTCTGTTCAAAGTTTTCTGAATTTTACCCTGATCAACAAGCTCTTGAAAAGGTTTAAGGGAGGGGGTCATAATGATTAAAATATAACAACAACAAAAATGAAGAAGATAATAGTCCATGTGTAAATAATATAAATAATGGAGGAGGAGTTATTTTGATACTTCATAGCTTCCTTTTTGCTTCTTCTGTTTTAAAAAATGATGAAAACTATATTTGGAGTTGTCTATTCACAAATCAAGAGGTTTCATGAGCAGAGAAGTAACTACATGATAATATTCACTCTCAGATTACAAGAATGACATTAATAAAACTGAATATTTTTAAATACCAGTACCTGTTTTGGCATTCACCCTGGTCTGGTTGAGCTGGCTTCCTCCTATAGAGAAAGATTTGTTAGGATTTGTTTAAGGGCAGAGTTGCAATTCTTATGCTGTATAGACCTCAGGCATTTTAATTATCCCACAACAGGTAGCCAATACCTGCTGCGGTAAACCAGTTGCCAGCCAAGGCTATAGAAACCAATCTGTCTTATTTAACCCATAAATGGAGGGAAGGGTCAGATTAATACCTTTCCCAAGGGTATTAGCATGTAAGTGAATGCATGGCATTCAACTGGGATTTGAACTCAGTTCCCCGATTTCTCTTTCTGAGCTGATATCCACTGCACCACAATGCACATTCATCAAGAAACGCTTACAGCACCTGGTATTCCCAAATGTTCACCCATGTAAGTACTGACCAGATTCAATGTTGCTTAACTTCAGTGATCAGATGAGAACTAGTTTTAATAAATGTGATATAACCGTAAACTAATCTTTTTATATATATAAGCATTACTCTACCCAGTCTATCGCCAGTGAATTTCCAAGTATTTTTTTTCTTGTCTCAAGCATCTTTAAAGGTAAGATCTTCACAATATCTTAAGTGATTTTTTTGTTGTTTTTTTTTTTAAATTTAAGTCAAATCAAACTGAAAAATGTTCTAATGAATTTTAATTCTTTGAATGAAGAATTGTTTATGAAAGCAATTGATGACTTGCTAGCAAAATGGAAGAAATACCTACAGGCCAGGAAAGAATCTTTTTGTTGAATTTTGCTATAGATTTTCTTTTTTTTTTTTTTTTTGCAATTAACTAAACAAGTCTAAAATTTCTTGTTGAACAACTTGACACAAAGAGGAAGTACAGTCCAAGAGAAAGATCTCCCGTTACAAACTCCAGAGTTAGTTTCTAACCAGGAAATTCAAGACAATGTAACTGGCTTCTTATTGTAGGCATCTATTTACAAAATGTCATTAAATGTTGCCAGTTAAGGTTTTCACAGTAAAGTTTGTATTAAACAGCCAATATCATTAAAATTATTATAATATAGTGATATGAACAATAGTTGATGAAAGTTTTAAGTTTACAATATCCATCCTTATTAAAAGTACTGATAAAATCTGATACTCTAAATATGTTAATTTGCAGATAAATTAAGTGCAATATAAATTTTACTGTGATCAACCTTTTTTGCCATTTCTATCAATGAATGATTTTACAATATTTTGTTTTTCTTTTGAGACAATATCTTTCTTTCAACTCATAGCAATTTTCTGAAATGAAAAAGACAATATCAATAATTATATTGTTTGGTAACTATTGCCGTTGCCAAGCAGAGTTTTATGTCAACACAAAATAATATCGTCGGTGATGGTGGATTTTATAATATTTCAGTTTAAACAACCTCTCTGAAGATGGCTCATGTGAGCCGAAAGCTTAGAAGAAAACCAATAAATAATTATCCAAATGTTGGAGAATTTTTGTCTTTATTTTCAACTGAAATTAAAGCAAAAATACGACGTTTAGAACAGCTCATGATTAAACATAATGTCTAAGACATTCATTGTCTCTTATATTTAACAGCGTATGTTTAGAAAATTACTTGCTGCCTCGATATACTAAATATATATATATATATATATATATAGGAAAAAGTACTAATAAGATGTAAGTTTAAAAATGTATTTTTTGACAGTATTTATTTATTTCTATTATTATATTTGATATTTCAGACCGTCCTCTGCCTTTCATCAGAAACAAATGATTTTAAAATTTAAATTAGAAATGTTTTCGCAAAGAGCGTTCATCCAAGAGATTTTACATCACGTGACGCAAAAAGTGACATATTTTTTTTTAATATTTGTAAACGTAAACCTATCTTTAATAATACTTATAAATGTTGTTTTAAAGAAATTTTTTTAAGTGTATCTAAAAAATGTTTAACTATTGAAATATTTATAAAGATTCAAAACACCTGAGTCCCTATTTAACCCTAGCCGGTATGTATTTAATTTTAAAATTCAGTATTTTTCTTTCTTTCTGCGTGAGTATGTAGAACTAAAATCAGAATCTATTAGTAAACATTTGCAGTTTTCTAATCTTTATAAATTGTGTTACAAATTTGTTATAAGATTGACAGTGTTAAAAACTTGGGCAAAATCACAGTCACCACCAGATGTTAAAAGCCACATTTCAACTGACATTTATATGTAATTCTTCTCATGTTCGTTAAACAATCAAACTAGTTCCCCAACCCAACACACAATGCAATCTAACATTGGAATTCTCTTTAGTCCAATACACAGAAAATTAATTTTTAAATATAAAATTTGATGACACAAAATGAATTAAATCTAAAATGTTTGAAACATAATTTTACATTTTCAAGAAATTTTTGATAAGAAACTTTTTTTTTTTTTGTGTTCCTTTAAATGTGCTTTTGTTACATAAATGCAATACTGGCTTTATTGAAATCAAATTTTATATAAAAAATTCAGGGAGTTTTTAAAAACATAGATAATATGAAAATAATTCTCCAAATACAATTGCAACAATTGATTAACTGATAAGTAATTGTGCTGAATTCGATCAATATTTCACACCTTTACCACAAAATTATTGACTAATTCTTTTTTGATTGGGAAAGTTGCAGAAGACTTATAATCCAAACCAAAAATAACAGCCAATCAAAGTGGAGTTATTTTGGCATTGAAATGAACTGCACATTTTCTAAGAGATATAATGGAAAATCTTTAAAGATCTGATGACAAAATTTTGATTGAAATTTTCTTTATGCCCAAGACATTTGCTTTAATGTTATCTTTGACATTTTTATTCATTATTTTCTGAATTTCGTAAAGAGAAATGCTTTTAATTATAATGCTTGAAATAAAGACAGGCTGAAGAACTAACAAATGTGTCATTGATAAACAGTCTATGGTAACAGAGAAATAAACAAAAAATAAATAGCATGATCATCCATAAAAATAGACAGATAAAAATCACCAAGCAAACAAAGCCATAGCTCAACCAACCAATCAAAGTTTTTACAACCAGGATATCAGACCATGAGTTAATAAGAAGGAAGTAACCTTTGCAAAGGGTATTTATAGGTATGTATATAAACAGATGGAAAATCAACCAAGATCAGAGTTGATAAATAAATTCATCACAACATGCTCAGAAATTAAATACAACATTTGATTGCTGAGCTGGCAAGCATAAACTACGCCATCCTGCTACATTTGAAAACATATTTGGCTTCACCATGTGCACAAGCACTGACTACTACATTTGTGTATGTGTGTGTATATATATATATATATATATATATATATATATATATATATATATATATATATACACACACACATCGCTCATTCAGTAATGAATTAGAGCACTAACTACTGGTGTATGATACATCATACGCTAAAAGTCTGCCTCCTTCTACACACACACACACACACACACACATATATATATATATATATACGCATCACTCATTTAGTAATGAATTAGAGCACTATAACTACTAGTGTATGTTACATCATATGCTAAAAGTCTGCTTCCTTCTATCAAGCACCCATTGCTCAGGGGTAGAATCGCCAACTGACACCAATTCGGTTGGGTTTCAATCCTGGGTAAAAGCAATTGGATGTCTAACCGTACTGATGAGCTGTGATACAGCAAAACAGATCTATCTGCGGATGACTGTATATATATTGTCACATACCTGTCTCGACAATAGCCATCAAGATGCTTACACGTTGATTCAGAATATATTGCATTTTCACATCTATGAACAGATATGAGTTATATGCCCCAGATCATGACAAATGGACAATGATAAATAAAAAAAAAATAGAATAAGATTGCTGTTTGATTTATATAATTGAACGATAACCTTCCCCGGTCGGCCTCAATATATCAACACAGGCGCTGACCAGCAATTCAAGGATGAATGTTGAAACAAGATGATTTTAATATAAAATTTTAATAAGTTATAAAAGATCAAAATAAAAAAAAATATTTAAGTATGAATTAGAATGTCCAATGACCTGAACCTCAAAATTATATTTCAAATAACCAACGTAGTCGAAATAGCCATTTACAATGCACAACAGTAAATATGAATGAATACAGGTGACTACAAATGCAAGAGATTAACACAAAATAAAATGGGGGGAACCATATTATTTATAAACACTTGGTATGGTGTATGTGGTAACATAATATTCGTAGAAGTGCATGCATGTTCTAACATGGGTCTAAGAACTTATCTTTATATTAGTTCCTTCTATCTTTTACTGTTTTTTCTTTTCTCTCTTCCTCTTCTTTCTTTATATACTGGAAATGTATGTAGTGATGACTGTCTCTGTTTCTTTCGGTTGACTATTATATTTTCAGCATACAAATATTCTGAAATGTTTGTACATTTCTTTATTCTTTTCTTCAACCAGCATGTATTTTCTGTACTGAAACAATTTTGCTTTGTTCTTTATCTTCAAAATATCTTCTTTTATAGGTTGACTTCTCTGCGTTGTTATCTCTCTTTCTTTTCTTTTCTTGATAAACCACTTGGCTTTGCTTTCTTTTTCTTCTTTGAATAAACTGGAATCAGCATACAAATTATATTACAGCTTTTCTTCTTATCTTTGTTGCTATATTTCTTTCTTCCTTCCTTGATAAAACGATTTGGCCTCGCTTTCTTCTTCTTTCTTCAACAAGTAGGAATCAGCATACAAATAATATTACAGCTTCTTTCATCTTCATCACTGTATTTCTTTCTTTCTCGATAAACAGCTGGGCTCTGCTTTCTTTTTCTTCTTCCAACACATATAAACCAGCACACAAATCTCTTATCTTCATCGCTATATTTCTTTCTTTCTCAATAAAACGATTCAGCCTCACTTTCTTTTTGTTTTAACGAATAAGAATTTATAAGTTTGGTCTTTTTCTCATCTGGACCTGCTTAAGATGAATTGGTTAAATTATGAAATTTATTCAAATGATTTTCCCTTCATTCATCATTTATCAGTGCTCAGCAAATATGACTTGTTCTGTCGAGATTCGACCTACAACTGACGTCAAACTTTTGCTTTCCACGTGATTTGTTTTTGGCGCAAATTCTAACTCCTGCTGCTTCATGACTTGCAACTTACTTCCATGTCTAGCTTATTTCCTGTCTAGACATTTGTTACTAACGATATCTGGGTCAACTAGACTCCAAAGCTGATTCTAGCCTCCGTGATCATCTTGTTACCACACAGAGACCATTCTCAATATGTGTGTAGGTGTGTGTGCAGCTATCTTTATCTGTAACAATATATATATATATATATCTTTCTCCAGGATTCTTTCTCTGTCTATCTCTAGTATGTACCAAGATTTTTACTCTTGAATCTTCACTTTAATCTTCTGTATTATTAGATTGTGTATATAAAATTTATTCTGCATGTTTTAACAGACTGTGCATTTTTTTTTAATCATTACACATGGCCAATATACAAAAATAAAGTAAAAATTATTTGCACTTTTGGCATAACATATCTTTAGGTTTGTCACACTTGCCTTCTGCTCATGCATGCTTATAGTTGGTACTATTGTGGTCCCATGATCAATATTTGAGCCTGATCATCGTAGTTTTCTTGCTGCTCTTACAGTGTAAACATGGTCTTTCCACCAGCAGTATGCACCAAGGAGGAACAAAGAGTAGTGATGCAATTTCCCTGGTCAGAAGGTGTGTTAGGAGCTGAAATTTATCTGAAGCTTTTAACAAAATATGGCAATAGTTCACTACTGTCTAGAAATGTGTATGAGTAGATTGAGAAGTTTACAAGTACACAAACAAGCATGATACATGACAAAAGAGTAGGAGGTATGTCACCCACTACCACTGACAAGAAAATTCAGCAAGGTCAAGAGATGGTAATAATGAACCAGCAAGTAATTATTGAGGAAGTAGTGTATTCTCTGCAGATTTAGATATCTGCTTTTTGTTCCTCTTTGGTGCACACTGCTAACAGAGTGGCCATGTTTACAATGTAACAGTAAATTGCAATATCACAAAAAAAACATCTTGTAATTACAAGAATACCAACTATAGGCATCAATGAACCAAAGGCAGTGTGATAAACCTAAATATATCTTATGCTGAAAGCAAAGATAATTTTTGACTTATCATCATACACCCAAATCAAATATAACTTATATCTATATATACATATATATATATAGAGAGAGAGAGAAGTAACATGTGCTGTTATAAGATCAATGACTCATCCAGAACAGATAACCCCATAACCTTCATAAGTGATAACTTACTATCCTCAAAAAGTTTTTATTTTTAATGTTGTCTGCTAATCATTTTTGTATCTGTGGTGATACCAAGCAAAAGCGATGGACCGGATGTTTACTCTATAACGACCAGAAAGCAAATGACCAAAAGTTGTCTGTGCGCATCCAGGTTCGCACAGATGTTCCGGTTGAAAAATAAAATATGAGCCTATGTGAATTTTATTTATCAGAATTTTATTTATCAGAAGCCCAGAATCAAATACAAGTGTGAAATTCCAAAAAGTTGAAACAAAAGGCCTATACACAAAGCATCCTCAGACAGACCAATGGTGACAGGCGAGAGTAATTAATATCTCCCTTGACCAAGTCAAGTGGCTACTTGGCTTGTCCCTTCACCTCTTCTTCTTTCTTCCCTGTTTCAAAACTACTTACTGACCTAAGGAGCAACTACATCAAAGACATTCCTCACTTACATGTTCCCCACATTCCTAAGCCTTAAATCTCTTTCAGCTTATTATTTTATAATCATTTTATGACTTATAGTGGGCTATCTACCACAAGGCCAAATTCCATTAACCTGCAACAATATACAACTACCCTTCTCTAGAACGGACTCCCACTACAACCAGAAAAAGAATAGATAAGCAACCCACTATAAATCTTTACTTATTCAAAAATGCCTGCTTATACTAAATATTTTTTAAAAATTGGTCTCAGATGCTACAAGAACAAATATTGGCATCACATATTCTGTTAGGTTTTTATAAAGTTGAAATCACAAATTTGTGAAAAATGATGTCTCTAGCACTTGTCACCATTTCAGATCAGTGTGCAATAAATAAATGCAGCAAACATTCAAAATGAAAGCAGTTATTAACATTTAAAAATTTTATTAACTAGTGATAGCACTCAAAACATAAACTGGGTCTGTCTAAATGTTAATAGCATAGAGAGATAATACTTTTATCAGCATGACTGATGCTAACCTCCAGGCAAGCAACTCACTGCACCACGTTAGTCTTACTTTTTCCAGAGACATAATATTAAATCAATTGCTCGGTCTGCTGTTAAAATGTCTATACATTGAAGATCGCTGTCACATCTGATCTGGTACTTCTGCAATATATCTAGAGATTCTTGGTAAAATCCAAAACAAGAATATACAACATTATTGATCCACATTAGCCACTAAGCAGGAACAGTCCAGACTTGCTTCAGTTATAGTGAATATATAAACCCGAGTAGTTTATGCTATATAAACTTGATTAAAATTAAGGGTTTCACTCTGGAAATAAAATGAAGGGAATTTTCTATCACATTTGTTAAATTCTTTAAGTACAAGTCTGACCATCTGAAGTTTTTCTGAGATTTTATTGGTAGACTTGAAATAATGTGTTACATATTTATATCAAAGAACAGAGTCTAAGTACTTAGTGAAATAGTTAATGAATACAGTAGCCAAAAATTGTTTTCATGAAAAGATTCTATAGCATTAGAATTCTTCACTACTTCCAGTGTCAAAGCTGAGAACAAAGAGACAATAGTGACCAATTATCTCCCTTGTTTTAGAAGTTTTGTTTAGAATATCCTGAATTGAAATTCTAATTGACAATTTACCAACCAATCAAATAATGCCTGCTAGCAAAGAAGTGCACAGCAAGCTAATCAAAATCATATAAAACTTCATAGGCTAGAATCTAAGACACACCTCAGAAGAGGTGTTGACTTAGCTGAAGTGATTTAATTAACCTTTAGACATGTCAGACAAGAGACTACTCTTTCTTTCTCCTTTACTGTAGCATGATTATTGACAAGCTACTGATCACTTTAAAATTACATCTTTCCTTCACCTATCATAAAATTACAAGTCAAATATATCATTTAAAACTACAATTCAATTTGTGAACTATGAAGTTAAGAACCTTAATCTAAATTTTGTTTTTATTTCATAATTTGCTTTTTAATTTTATTCTCGTCAATATTAAACATTCTTATTTATGAACGAAATATTGTTTTCCATTCTCTGACAACTTTAAAGTATAATCATTCACGTAAGACTATACAATTATATTTGCTTATAATAAGACGATAATTATATGTGCTTAAAATATTTACTTCAGTTTCTAGAATTCCCAACCACCTGCAAGCCACCTCTTGTATATTAAATATATATCAGACTTTGGAATGTGAACAAATTTTCAATCAAAAAAACAAAAATATAATCCTTTTACCTTGATACTTTGTTAATTAATTCCGAGATTTGAACAATCACAACAGCAAAGAGCTGGTTTTCTTGCTATTTTCAGTGCAATCGTGGTTCCGAAATAATTAAACAACAAAATTACAAACTAAATCTCATGTCTAATGGCCAAAAAGAAAGAAATTCATAATTTTAGCAAATAAATGTTTGGACTAAGCTGTTACATGCTGCTGTTATATGTAAGAGAAATACAAACCAAAAGATTTTTAAAAAGGCCGTTTATGGTTATAACTGTAGGCGTTCTCTATTGATGTATTCAGAGAGGACGTGTGGAATGAGAATGATGATAGAGCTTGGAATACTAACAAGAACTTGAATATGAATAGTAATGAAAAGAAGAATGAAGATAACCATATTAATACCAAAGGAACGTTAGCAAATATAAAAAAAATACAAATATAGAGAGGAACAAGGACAAAAATTATAAGAAAATAATAAACAAAGAAAAGAAGGTTAAAAAAAATGAGAATAAAATTTTGAAGACTATAACTTGAAACAAGGCTAAAATGAGACAAAGATGACAAAACAGAATAAAATAAAAAAAAAAGATTTTGCCATAAAAGAAGTAGATAAAAATATCCAAAGAAGAAAAACAAAGGAACAAAAATTATGAAAATCTGTAGGAATAAAGCAGCTGTAAAAAGTGTCCCCAAAATAAGATTATGAAGGAAAATATGTGAATACAGAAAATAGAATAAAAAATAAAGTTAAGAGAATTTAAAAAAAGAAAAAACTCTGAAGAGACTGAAAATCCCAATAAGAATAAAGATTGAAATAACAATTGGGTGCAGGAGCTAAAAAGAAAAATGTGAATAGAATTTATTTTCTTACAGCCCAGGGCAAAGCAAGTGAGGCCAAATAACTGAATACTTCATAGATTGAGGTTTCAAGGGTAGAAAAATATATTTTTGCTTTTCCTAGGAAAAATTTATGAATAAATAATTTTATTACGATAAAGTGACAACTCTCTGGCCATGCCAATATATTTTATTCAGCTTTCATTCCTATTTTAGATATGCCACTAAATTTGATGAACCTCCTACTCTTCGTCATTTCTTTCTTAATATTTTTTTCTTCTTCTGTGTTGTCTTCTTCCTTTTTTTCTTCTCTCCTTCCAAACCTTTCTAAATTTGCTCCTCCTTTCTGGGTTTTTCTTGAACTTTCTTCTGATTTTCTTTTTTTTTCTTCTTCACATTCTATTTTTCAACTTCTTTTAATCTTTTATTTTTTCTTTTTTTTTTTTAACTATTTTCTTTTCTTTCCAAGTTAAATTGTAAATCCTCCAAACGTTTTTGTAATATGTTCCAGAGATAAAATATCAACTTAAAAAAAAAAAAACTTACCTTTCACCTTGTATTCTCTTTAAGGGACTTATTTCACTTGGCTTGAGAGTGAGATGGATCTGGTAAAGATTGAACTCACAAGCAATGGCTTACAAGATTGATATTGTAATCATGATTCATTTACTATATCCCGCACAATAACTCACATGTCACTTACTATGTTAGGGTCAACTTTACTGTAGAAATAATGGTCTGCAAATTTAACTTGCTAACTATGGCAAGACATGCTATGTTGGTGACTTTTTAAACGTAGCTTAGATGTGGCACAGTTCAAAATTCTGAAGCACCAGGAGGATCAAACTCACTTCTTCTTCTTCTTCTATGTGCCCTGTCCCTTCAGGGCGTAGGCGATCATGGATCTCCACGTCTCCCTATCCCTTGTGGCTCTTAGTATGTTTTCTCCTGTTGCTCCTGGCAACCCCCGTTCCGTCATCCACCTGATCAGACTCTGCAGATATGTTATCCGCTGCCTTCCTCTGTCTCTCCTTCCTTCTATCTGACCAGTCAGTATCAGGTTCTCCAGGCTCTCCTTCCTCATTGCATGTCCCAGGAACTTCAGTTGTCTCTTCCTGATGCTCAGCATCAATTTCCTTTTTGTTGCCATTCTTTCTAACACTTCGTCGTTGCTTGTATGCTCAGTCCACGATATCCATAGCATCCTTCTGTAGAACCACATTTCGGCTGCTTCCAGTTTTGTCCTCATTTTCGATGATATTGTCCAGCATTCACAGCCGTACTGAAGAACTGACATCACGTAGCAGTCTAGCACTCTTTTCTTCGTTTCTATTGAGATCTTCCTGTGTGTTAGTATTTTGCTCATCTTCTGGAACGCGTCCTTTGCCATGCCAATTCGCCTTCGGATCTCCGTGTCACACTTTCCATCTCCTGTTAGAACACTTCCTAGGTACTTAAATTCTTGGACTTGTTTGATTCTGTTATCCCCCACCTGTATTTGGCATTTTGGGTTGTATCTTTTGCTGATGACCATGCACTCAGTTTTCTTAAAGTTTATTTGTAGTCCCTTCTTGTCACTCTCCACTGCTACTTTCTGTATGAGATCTTGCAGTTTCCTTTCCGTGTCCGCAATCAGTACTGTATCGTCCGCGTATCTTATGTTGTTCAGGTTGTGGCCTCCAATAATAAATCCTGGTGTGTCATCTAGGGTCCTCAAAATATTCTCGCTGTATAGGTTGAACAAATCCGGTGAAAAGACACATCCTTGTCAAACTCACTACTCAGTTATAATTGTTCTAGTGAGATAGGCTTGCCACCTCATCACAATTCCCAATCAAAAGGTAAGCAGTGGAAAAACTGAATGACCATCTAGACTAAAGGTCAGTAAATAACTAGCCAGGGGTCATATACAACTTGCTGTGACATTTCGTCTGGCCTGCAGATTATATAGAGTATTATTTCCAAATACCATATATGCTAGTGTATAAACCAACTTCATGAAGTTTTTTTTGCATGAATTTTAATCCCTGCAGAAAAAAAAACTTACCTGCATATAATGTAACTAGTCATTGAAAATGCCTGATTTTTAACCTCTTCAAAAAATTACCTGTGTATAGTGCAACCTTTTATTTTTTGTCTAAAAAAAAGCTGATAATAAAAACTTACACTATACTTGAGTAGATATGATAGTAATTTTTATATCATTTTTTTTTTATTTTTATAACCATTTCACCTCAGACAAGGTAGCACTGCCACTTGTGCGCAGGGGGTCAATGATGAGAAAGAGGAAAAAGTTATTGGGGTGTCAGACAAGGGGTAAGAGAAGGATGAGAATACAGGTGTGAAGATGGCTGCATGAGAGTGGAGTAGAAAGAAATAAAATCATGATACAAGGGTTTTCAGGGAAAGGATGTAAGTCAAGGAGATAAGAGATGGCAATTGACTTTGGAGATTGTAGCTGTCAGGGATGCAAGTATACAGAAGAGAATTCCACAGGCAGAAAGAGTGAGCAAAGAAGCTTCTAGAATAGAAGTTGCAGTTACATTTGATTGGTTTCACTGTAAAAGGGTGGGGCCTAACCACTAGTCTAGTAGCTTGACTAAATTCATGCAGAGGAGGCGCCAGGGAGCTAAGCTCATCAAAGCAAACGCTGTAAAAATATTTGTAGAAAAGACAGAGAGAAGGCACATTACATTAGTGATAAAGTAACTGGAGTTGATTTGCCAATTGGACTTTCTCAAGAAGTCCGAGATGAATAGCAGGGGGCACCCAACCAGATGTGACAGCAGTTTTCAGTGTACGGGTAGATAGTACATTTATATATATGCAAGATGGATTAAATAAGAAAAACTTCCTAGCCCTACACAAGGTACAAACCTTCCTAGCAACGGATTTAGCTATGGATTCAATGTAGCCATTCCAATTGAGGTCTGCTGAAAGAGTTAGGCTGAGGAGGCGCACTGTTTTGCTTTCAAAGAGACTAGCCTGATCCATTCTGATGAGGCATAGGAGTGGTTGTCTATGGTGGTTAAAGGATAGCAGCTTCATTTTGAAAGCATTAAAATTTACAAGCCATTTCTTACCCTAGTCTACCACAGATTAGAGGTCCTTTTCAAGATCAGCAGCAAAGCTTGCTTTGTCATCCTCGGCAGATTTTTTATTGAGGCAGGAGTAAATGGTTGTGTTATCAGCATAAATGCCTACTTGGAATCTGATTACATCAGAGAGATTGCTGATAAAGATCAGAAAAAACATGGGACCTAGAATAGAGCCTTGACGGACACCCATGTTCATAGGATAGTATCTGGAAGCATCCCCATTCAATACTACCTTCATTATGCAATTTGAAAGGAAAAACTGGATTTTATATGAGAATTGAAAGAAACATATTTTGCTTGTCTCATGGAGGATCTCTCATCAGAGATGCAAATCAGGCATGATCTACCTTCAGCCCAAAGGATAGAGAAGAATATTAACTGGTTTTTACAATACCTTCCAGATGAAGAATCATCATCCACATCAGTGCCTTGACTGTGTGCGCTCACCAGTTACTGCACGCATAAGCACATCACCAGTTCCTGTTGCATATCTTGATAATATACCCATGTCTGGATTCATTTATGCATAGTTTGTCTTGGGTAAAATAGATTTGACACTCTTGTTCAAATGAAGAATAACTCTGCTTGTAAATATCAGCATGTGGCACAACTAAATAATGAGAAGATTAAATGTTTTAAATCTGCATATAAATCAGTCTGAACTGATCAAAATTTACATTCAATTTTGTCAATAAAGTACCCAAATTATGATCTACTTACAAGTCAGAGGTTTTCAATTATTGCTGAGATTGACAAACACTAGTCAAACAGTTAACATAGCAATACCTATATTTATGATACTAATATAATTTGATCTCAAATACAATGAATTTTAAAGCACTCTTCATTCAAAAAGCTAATTTCATGGTAATATTGTTGCTTGTTCTGACACCAAACTCCAGAAGATAAAAGTAAACATTTATTGCTCTGTATTTAAAAGCATGAAATCTTCAATATTGTTTGGAAGACATGTCACATGTTTTGGCAAAAATTAACAAGTAGTCATCATATTTTATGAAAAATAATGAAGAGATTTCCAGATTCATTGATATAAGAATTTCTGATAGTATTGAGGCTCTCTCTCTCTCTTTTTCTTAAGACATTGATTAAAACAATTCACAAACTAAAATCTTCTCTTGTGAAAAAGAACTCATTTACTTCTGAATTGCACCTGTTGGTACTTTTAAAGTTAAAATCCTGATTGCAGAAATTTTTATAATTTTGCCTTTAACACATTTTGATATGGTGTGTATCTAATCCTTCCTGCACCTCATCTCATCCATTAATAATTATGTTGAATATAAACTCAGCCTTCATATTTGATGATGAAAAAGAGAATTAGGGAGGAAAGAATGTAATAATATCAACCTTTACTTATTGCATGTTGATGACATCAATCTTCAACTTTGCTAGCATATTTTCTCCTTTTTCTGCCATAGGCAAAGCCTCAGGAATTTTGGTAAATTCAATTTCTCTTGCTGAAAATTGTGCCTCTGTTGATTTCACTATTGACAGGTTTGTACACAATTTCAACAGACACAAACAAAAGGCTTTCTCATATGTCCCCTCAAGTTATTATGTATCTCACTCATGTTATTTTTGGTGCATGTAATATGAAATTATAATAAGGATTGACACCTTAGGTAACATATTATCCAATATCACAAAGCCTAATTGTGAGAAATTAATCACATATACCGATGCAAATACTAAATTACTGACAGCATAATCCACTGTTTATATAAAAACAAGAAGACCAATATTTATTTTAAATTTGTTGGGCTGACAGTTTTAGATTTACTAATTTTGTGAAAAAAAAAAAAGAAGGACTAGAAATATCATACTGAGAAATCATAATCACTTATTCTTGAAGGTCAGTTACTATTATCTTTGTAAGAATTTGTTAGAATTTTGATTTATATTGGAAAGAGAATCATCATGGCTTAACTTGCCTTTATGCTCAAATGTGCAAAAATAAAATAATCTTTTTATTTTAATTTTTAAATTAAAAATTCCATTACTCCACAGTTAAAGAACCCCACCTTGATTGTCGCTGAATATTTTCTTTCCCAAATGTCTATATTGGAACTCAAAATAGAATCATATATTTCTTATCTACTGTTAATAAGCTGACCACTCAGCTTGTATAAACACACTTCCACTGCCCATTGGAGACAACATAAATAACAGCAGAGATCTTTAAAGAAATATTTCTTTTCCACTTATGGACTAAAGAAGATGTTTTCTGACAGGAAAATAATAACCAAGTCGAAAGAATCCGACAAATGGCTGAATCTCCAAGGGATCCATAATTTGCAGTTCATGGCAACATTTTCTTCGGCTCAGAGATTTTGTGCCAGTTGAAAGCACAGCAAAATTGAAATGCTCTTTCCTTGTCCATAAGAAATCAATCATCATGCCAGACAAGTTCTTGATTGATATTTTCTTTACAACATTTTTGTTTGTGCTTTTTTTAATTTTTTTTGCCAGTGGAGAGTGAGGTTTCTTTTGTGTACAAATACTCCCTCTCCCTTGAGAAATATCTTAAGATCCCAGGCATTTTTTTGCAACAATCAATATGAATATATCCCTTGTCCACAGATTGTCATAAAATGTGGCTATCATAGATTTTACAAGTAAACTATTTACAGAAATGTACCTTATCCTGAGCTTTAAGAAACTTAGCTCATTAACATCCACCAGTAGAATAGACCAATAACCTGCATTTCTGTCATATTCCAAAAGAACAGATAATGAATTACAGATAGCATTGTACCCACAAGAATATAAAATAGCAACATATAAATTCATCATATAGTGAGGAAAATAAATGATGACACATATATCCATCATGTATTCAGACTAATAGAAAACTAATTTATGCATGTCCAGAGTTGCTAATATATGAGGGTCATTCAATAAATAAGGTGAATTTTTCACTATAAGAACTTCTAATACAGATAGAAGCTTACTTTTTTTTTTTTAAATTTTTCCTTTACTTCTTTTTCAAAGGGATTTAATTTTTTTTGCAGATTGAAAAAAAATGAGAGTTTTGGAGATTAACAAAGATGGCTGACCAAGAAGCATGCTCCATGATTGAATAGAGGTCAGTTATCAAGTTTTTGGTTGCTGAAGGGTGCAAACCAGTTAAAATTCATAGGAGAATGTCAACTGCGTATGGTGCCACATGTTTCAGCAAAACAAATGTCTACAAGTGGGCTAAATTGTTTAAAGAAGGATGGAGCAATGTTGAAGATGAAGACAGGCCTGGGAGACCTACAGAAGTGAGGTCTCCTGAGGTGATCAAATCAATCAATGACCTCATTCAGTCTGACAGAAAGGGGATAGTGGATGACATTGTAAGAACTTTGAGCCTAACTGTTGGGACAGCACACAAAATTGCCCATGATGACCTTGCCTACTTGAAGGTCAGCTGCCAGTGGGTGCTAAAGATGCTTACTGCAGAGTACAAACAGAAGAGGTGAGCTGGGAACTGCTCCCTCATCCCCCTTACAGCCCAGACCTTGCCCCTTCAGACTTTCACCTGTCTGGTTCCTTGAAAGCGTTCATGAGAGGCACAAAATTTGAAAGTGACGATGAAGTCCAAAAATTGAGAGGGAATACAGAAGCTTGTGCACTGATGGGAAAAGTTTGTGACACTGCTGGGAGACTATGTTGAAAAAAAAAAAAGTAAGCTTCTATCTGTATTAGAAATCCTTATACCGAAAAATTCACCTTATTTATTGAATGACCCTCATACACAGAGTGGACAAAATAATGAAATTTCAAGCAAATTTATTTCAATATAGGGTAAGACTGCCTTTGACAGTAATTACAGCTTGAATTCTGCATGGGATCAATTATTACAAAGTTTGAATTGTTTCCAGAGGAGTTCTTATTCATTCTTCAGCTAAAACAGTTTCCAAATCTTTTAATGATGATGGTGAAGGATATCAACTCCTCACTTGTTTTTCTAACATGAACCACAAATGCTCAATGATGTTGAGATCTGGGGAGTGTAGTAGCCAGATAAGATGTTCTACTTCACTAGAATGTTCTTCATACCATTCAGCTTCAACTTTAGCAATATAAATGGGTGTTTTATCATCATGAATTATGTCATTTCCTTCCAGAAACAATTCCTGAATCATAGGATGAAATTGATCACTTAAAATTCTTAAATTTGTTGATTTTAATAAACTTATTTAAATAATATCTGTAAAAAAACAACAATTTTAGCAAAAAAATGAAGTACTACTAATACTAAATCAACAAACATAAAAATAGACAGGTCTTGACAGTTTAATAAAATTTTTTAAATTATGCTATTATGGTACTAGGTATTTCCATTATTTCCCACCCTATAAATATATATATAAATATCTTTATAGGTACAAAATTTAATTATTGAGATAAAAGTGTATAGCTTAATATTATAAGATATTCTAAAAACAAAGCAACTGATTTCACTCTTAATCTTCAGGCCTCATTGTGAGATTCAAACTTAGAATAAAATAAACCATGAAATGAGTAATAGAAAGAAAAAAACACAAATGTAGGAAAAAACTATGAGTGGCAAACAAAGTACTAGAGACAAATGATAACAAGTCCCAACAAACATTCACACTGTTTACAGAGAGAAGGTTTGCAAGACCCGATATAAAGAGCCTCCAGCACTTTCAAATGAAATATAAAGTGTGACTGGGACACAACCATGAACCAGTCAACACTGAAATCAGTAGCACATTTTTTGTTATTTAACATAAGGCAGAACCATAGGTATTTGGGACAAGTTCATTCAAAGGCAAGGTAAGATTCATGATCTTAGTAGGAACGTGTTATTTAATCTCATATTTAGGTGTCGAGTAGTTCTCCCTATGTAGTTGGCTCCTTAACCACAATTATATTTATAAATAACAGAGTTTACTTAGTGAGGGGGAAGAGTATCCTTGTGCCCAGAACAGAAAATAGACTGAGTATGAAAAATAACACAAATCTCAGCAGAGAAAAAAAAAACAATCATGAACACTATGAATTTTGTTTAGTCAAGCATCCACAACCAATTCCTATCCAGGGGAGTCTAAGATAAACAAAGCATTTTCTAACTGTACAATGGTTGATCTTTCTGAACTCCACAATCTTGTGACAGATAATGAAATGAACAGTATTAGAGGAATACCTTAAACCACATAAGGTCTCTGCAACAAAATCAATTTCATCATCCAGAAAAAACTTCTAAATAAAACAAAATATTTTGTTGAGCAACTTTAAAAAGACCAACTGCAAAGATTTGGTTGAAATGAATAAGTTTTGTACACTCACTCACACACACACACACACACACACACACACATATATATATATTTATTATAGATTATATTTTAGAACATGTACAAATTTATTTTATATATATCAACTACAACTTGTACATTTTGTTTTGACATTGGACTTCCAATATCTCATCAGGTGTTGTGGAAAGAAATGGTAAGAAAAGAGGTCTTCCATTCCTTTCCACAACACCTGATGAGATATTGGAAGTCCAATGTCGAAACAAAATGTACAAGTTGTAGTGGATATATATAAAATAAATTTGTACATGTTCTAAAATATAATTTATAAAAAATATTCACAGATCTATATTATATATCAAGCACTGTTTTAAATTATTGTTTTGGACATGGTAACTTTTTCTTCGTTCCTTATTCACTCATATATATATATATATATATAAAATGACTGAAGGATGGTTACATTTTACAAACATTTCAAACATCAATGACCCCCTACCCTGCTAGCCAAATTTGTGCAAATATATCTCTCAAAAGAAACTGAGAACAAAGATTAACATTAAAATATATATATATATATATATATATATATATATATACTCACAAACTTGTTTTTGATATATATATATATATATATATATATATATATAAAAAATGAAAGTATGTTAGTTTCAGGAGAAAGTCTCTTTAGTGGTTATCAAAGTACAAAGCTGTTAGGGAAATATATGCAGGTCTAAAATAAAAGCATTGAGGTAATAAACGAAGCAGTAAAGAAAGTGCATATGAATTTTACTTGAAAAATGTTTGATAAAAACAGATTTCTTTCAGGTGAATGTCTGTTGGTCTGAAAGCAGCAAAGAGTGCTGTAAAATGTACAAATTTTACCAGAGCTATTTACACTATTCAGACTGTTGTCCTCATCTTTATTGTAATATTTACAATGTTTTGACCATTGTATGCTCATAACCTTATTATTTGGCCATGCATTCTTGGGAATAAAAATCATTATTTGAAGTAATCTAATAACTTTACCAAAAGTGTTGTTAGTTCAATACCTGGCCACAGCAGAGGTGAACAAAAATTGAAATTAATTGAAAATGAGATATCCAGAAAAGGCATGGCACTTGGGACTAAAATAATTTATCCTAGTGAATTAAATAAAGGTTTCAGTTTAAGAATTTCAGCATAAGAAGAAGGCTGGAGTGTACAACAGCCAAATGACAATAAAGATGAGGACAACAATTTGAACAATGTAAATAGTATAATTAGTTAAAATACTTCATCTCAGAAATATAGACAATATATATATATATATTTTCTTCTTTGATACACCATTGTACTCAGTCTTTTCTTTCACTGTAACCCCTTGTTCACAAATGGCAGTACTGAAATAATAAAAAAATGTTTTATCAGAGTGTTAAGGAAATCTAGCAAGTTAAATATCATTAGATTTAGTCTTGCTATAATTTCCTAGCACAATTATTAGTTCTTATAATAAAATCTTTTTTGTGACCTAATTACCTTTAAACTTCAAGGCTCACACGAAAAAAATTTAAATAAAAAATGATAGAATTTTCAAACTGCGGCATTCATGACAGAACCATGATGGATTCCTCAAACACTGAGGACTAAACTTGGATGCATGGTAAACCTACTTGTAAATTGTCAAAGTGTGAGCAGGAAACTCATATTCTGAAATTGTTTAAAACATAGACCATAAAAAATGTCCTTAAAGTTCAGTTAAAAACTTCAGATGAGCTGAAAACTTTGACGTTTTCTATAAAACAAATGCAAAAATTCAGGCCAAAAGATTTTCAATGAAAGCAATTGTGGATTTCTTTTTAGACAATCTCTGTTGTTTTCCCAATTACAAACTAAAAAAGAAAATTAAATAATGTAAACTTCATTAAAATCACTACAGTATTCTATATAATAAGTAAAGTATGATGAAGTATATTAACAATAAAAAAAGATGATGTGCAATCTGTACCATAACTGGATGTGATCTTAGGATCATGGCACAGCTAAGTGCCTAACCAGCTCTTTTCGTGTCTCAGTTGTATGCCAATAACTCAATCTTGGTGAATTCTCTTCCAGTCCACTCAGTGATATTTTCAGAACACTTTCCCTCTGCCTAAGGTGACACCTTTTGTAGAGTGATGAAAAGCAGAAAGATTATTTGCTCTTGTGACATGATCATATCATTTAATCTTCTTAGTGAATTTTATCATGACAAAAGAGACTAAATATAAATCTTTCAAGAAATTTTCAGTTCAATATGAGACAGAAATTTTACTGAGAAAATTAATTCAAATGAGTAATTTTAGATTTAGATTTTGAGATCTTCAAATACAAGTTAAGAGTTACCCTGCATTAAACTTAATTCAATCACTGCAAATTCTTTTTAAAAAAGTCTTGTGCATCACTAACTGAAATGCATTTATATTTTTATTTCTCTTCATTCACTTTCATTCCATGTTTAATGTCTCAATAAAAAAACAGACAAATCATAAAAACAGTATTAGCATGATGATCTTGCAAATCACTGACTTCAAAATTACTATACAGTTGGTTCATACAAAACAGAGTCCAATCCAAGGACATGTTAATAAAGCTCTTCTGATAGAGACAACATAAGATGAACTCATCACTTGATGAAACAATGAATCACTCAATCCA
The DNA here is from genome assembly GCA_037127315.1 of Ascarosepion bandense. Classification (NCBI taxonomy): domain Eukaryota; kingdom Metazoa; phylum Mollusca; class Cephalopoda; order Sepiida; family Sepiidae; genus Ascarosepion; species Ascarosepion bandense. Next base: position 792,071 of record JBBBDQ010001155.1, read on the forward strand.
TTAGAAGTAAAAAAAAAAACTCTCAAACATATCTTGATCAATAAAATATTAACTCTGAAACATTGTACTGATGGGGGTGCTACATTTGAGATTAGAAATTCTCTGGAACAAACATCTTTCACCCAAAAGACTTAACCTCTACCCAGTAAAAGAATTAAACTTCCACCAAATGCATGACATGGCTCAGATTGCTTTTAGGATTCTCTTATAAACAGATAGACATGGACAGAGATAGATAAACAAAATATGAACAAGATGAAAGAGAGATGGATAGGTATAAATAAGCTAAGATTTTGCACTTGCAACAGAGTTCATTTGTCAAATTATTGGATCTGAGAAGACCCCACTAGATCAGAGTTTTCCTTCGCTTATGTCATTATTTTCCTTAAGGACTCACTCTATTACATTAACTTTAATCTGAGTTGTTTATTGTAAGCAAAAACAAATAACAACAAAACCCTCTTTTCAACGCTGAGCCTTAGATACTGGCAAAATATTTCTTATCTGATGATGGAGTTGCTCTCAAGTGGATTTGGACCTGGGGATTTACTTTATCTGAAATTATCAGGCTCTTCATTCATGTATACGAGAAATATTTGGTAAATAAATCAATATACAATAGATCCTATCTATTATTCTATAATGTCTATTTCTCTGTGGCAAATTCAGTTAACCTGATGATCAGTTGGAAGAGATTCTGCCAACATAGTTTACATATATTTACATTACACATCCATAGAAAGTAAAGTGATACAGAGTTAAAGAACTTAACCACATTCTCTACTGGCTTACAGCCATATCACATTGAATACACCGGTTCTTGCTCGATCACCAAAGTTAAGCAACATTGAGCCTGGTCAGTACTTAGATGGGCGACCGCTTGGAAATACCAGGTACTCTAAGCATTTAGTGCGTTGTGATGCAGTGGATATCGGCTTGGAAAGAGAAATTGATGAGCCAAGTTCGAATTCCAGTTGAATAACCTGCATTCACTTAAGCACTGGTACCCTTGGGAAGGGTATTAATCCATCTCTCCCCTCCAGTTATGGGTTAAATAACAAGGGTAGGACTTGGGAACCTGCCCTTAAAAACAAAAATCCCAATGAATCTTGATACTCGAAAAGAAAAAAGTATTACTAGACCCAAAACTTATATAAAAAAAAAACAACAATAAATTGTTGAAAGAAAATGGTATTACCAGCAATAAATAAATAAAAGTTTAGTTGGTAATAAATGACCCACTGAGGTTGATGAGCCATAAAAACAAAACAACCAACCAACATTCTCTACTTGCCAGAAAAGACAGACTTACCTCAATATTAACTTTCTAAGAGCAAGAAACACTAAAATTAAACAGAAAAATGGTAAAGTAATTTGTGGAATGAGTAGTGATGGTCAAATTTAAAATAAATAATAGAACTAACAAACAAAATTAACAATGTTTGCAATAAAAAGAAAAAAGAACAGGAGAAAAATAAAATAATATCAAGCAAGCAAAGAATATCCGCAAGGTAAATTAACAGTAATAAGGTAAAAAGTTCACAAACTAAGAATTGTTATCGACGAACAAAAGCAGGTTTGGACAAACAAATGTAGCTTTGTGTCTTCTAGACAAGGCAAATTGGGACTGACTCATATCAAACATCAAACTGTTTTTTTTATTGTCTCAGAGAAAAAAATAAAAATTCTAGCATGTATTTTTGTGCTTTTGCCTATAAAAGGGGGGAGCAAGTGTTTTGCCGTTATTCCTAATCCAGATTAGGCAATGGTAATCAGTGGGCAATGATAAAAGAAAGTCAAAACATTTGTTATATATCGACAAACAACAAACACGCATATATATAAAAATATAAAGTGATATTTTTATTAATGACGATGGACCGTGTAGAATAGGGAACAGAGAATTGAGAGAGCGCGCTTCTACTGGGTTGACGGGAGTGTGGTCGTATCTGTTGTGTCTCTCTTCACCGGCCGATCTCTGTTGCTCCTCTACTACTGCTACTGGCGAATCCGTGTGACGAGGTCTTTATATAATCTTCCAGAACCGGGACTTTTTCTTCCGGTTTTACCTCGCCCACGCACGCCCACGTAATTCTCAGAGACACCTGTTCTGTTTGCCTCTGTAGTTATTTCCGCTGCTGCCGGAAATAAGGTCAAACGACATCCGTTCCTTTCAACGACCGGAAACACCCTCGCTTGCATCAGCCTTCCTCGGGTGGGGCCAGATTGTTATATTACACATTTTCCACACTTAATAAGATTAAATTTTGGCTTTCTTTAATCATTGCCACTAATTTACTACTTGCTATTGATTTTGATCTGGATTAGGAATAACAGCAAAACACTTGCTCCCCCCTTTTATAGGCAAAAGCACAAAAAGGGTGGGACCAAATTGCTAATCTAGAAGCATGAGTAAATTCATGTAGTCTGGGAACCCGAGGAAGAAGCTCATAGCAGAAGCCATCATAATATTTGCGGAAAAGACAGAGGGAAGCCACATCCCATTGGTGAGAAAGTGAATGAAGTTGAGCTTCCTCTTTGGGATCAATTACATTGCAGATCCTCTTTTGAATTTTGTTGAGTAGCCAGAGATAAATACCAGCAGCACCAGACCAGATATGGCAAAAGTATTCAATGTACAGACGAATGGTAAATTTATAAATGTGCAAGATAGAACCTAGTGAAAAGAACCTCCTGGCCCAACACAGTGACCCAAACTTCTTAGCAGTAGCTATTGAGTCAATGTAGTTGTTCTATTTGAGGTTGGTTGAGAGAGTGAGGCCAAGAAGGTGCAGTGTGAGATTTTCTGGAAGACTAGCATTGTCCATGAAGATGGAAGGTAGGAAAGTTTCTCTTTTAGGAAGCATTAAAGTTTACAAGCCATTTCTTATCCCAATCCATTACAGATCAGAGGTTCCTTCCAAGAACAGCAATGAGGTTGTTTGTCAACATTGGCAGATTTTTTATTAAAATGAGAGTAAATGGTAGCATCATCTGTGTAGATACTTACTTGGGAACTGATTATATTAGAAATATCATTGTTGAAGATGAAGATAAGTATAATACCTAGGATAAAGCTTTGAGGTACACTTGTATTTGTATGAAAGAAACTGAAAGAATGCTCATTCAAGACAACTTTCATTTCACAATTTGATAGGAATGATTGGATTAAATCAAACAATCATCCAGAGATACCGTAGTCTTTTAGCTTGTGCAGAAGGCCAGCATGCTAAACCCTGTCAAACATTTTTGAGATATCCAGGGCAACAGCTTGAGCTTTGGATTTCTTGTCAAGAACCTTGTATATATATTCCATCATGGCCGTTAGCATATCAGTAGACCTGGTGAAGTGGAAGCCATACTGCTTGTCAGAGAGTAGGTTGTGAGATATGAAATGATGAACCATTTTTGCATTAATATTAGCTTTTTATTAGAAATATATGTAAAATGTTTTTTAAATATCTTAGAAAATTATAAATTTGTTGGCACTTAAATTTTATAAGTAAGTTATTTCTATGAACCTTTCATGTCTATGCCTTTATTTAAAATTTGACTGCATTAGTCAAATAGTGCTTATATAAAGAACAAAATATGAATAGAGAGACCAGTACCTGTTTGTTAGTGGAATTAGATGTAGATGGCCTTACTGCAACTGCAGTCAATGTTCCAACCCAGAAAAGCTATGATTTTAAACAACAAGTTTCTTGGTAGACATTTCCCATTTTGAAGATGGCAGCACCACAATCTTTTCTTATCTCATGATTCCACGTTAGACTAAACCGTTCTTAACAAACATCTATTGAGAGGAGCCAATATATATGATGTCTCAAATGTAAATTTACTATTCAAAAAGTCAGGAATTCTTTTTCTAACGTTTTTAAGCTTTTGTTCCTAAGTTAGAAAATATATAATCCTTGAAAAATCTTGGAGGGGAAAATCTCAACACAGTAATCTACAAGAAATAAAAAAATCATTGAAAAGAAAATAATTTCAACATATTTCGATTAGCCTTCATTTTTAATTTGACTGTATTGGAGCATATTTCTTTCAGACTATCCAGCTTTTAGTGTATGCTGATAAACTCGGGATTAAATATACAGAAGGAAATTCAAGTGCTAGAGTCAAAAAGAGAATCCATGTTTGTGTGGAAAAAGGGTTTTTGCTTTTTTTTTTAATTCTATTTCTTGAATTTTTTTAAAAAAAATATAAATAAAAAATAAGAAACAAACAAAAAACAACTTATTTAACTTTAAATATTTTGATCATAAAGTAACTTATAAGCCATGCTATATATTGTTGAAGAATAAATTCATCTGACATAAGATTTTTATTTGCTTTCTCTCTAAACAGATTTTCTAAAAGAAAACCAGTGAAAATATTGAAAATTACTGAATTTTTATTTTATTCAAAAATGTACAGAGCAAACTGGGTTGACTTTTCTGCAAGATTAACTTAGCTTAACTTCAATAAAGTTAACACATTTTTGATAAAAGCCAGCAAACCTCCAATTTTGTTGTTGTTGATAAACAAACTTGAGGTTGAAATATTTTCAAAGAAATCTGCAAGGACCTGAAGGTGGCATTCTACCAAAATCCAGATGTTCACTATCTTCAGAAGGCTTTTTGGAAAACAAAAATCATTCGGGTTTTACCATTTTAAAGAATTTCAAAAGAACGGAATAAAAAGAAAAAAAAATACAAAATTTTCTTCCATTTTAACTGATCTAAATTTCTGTTAAAAATAGCTGCGAGCCACAAACTCACTTGTTGAGCAAATGAGAATTTATGAAAGTTTGCAAGAATGATGCTTGTCAAATAAATATATGCATCCCTCTATATGTTCTGAGGCTAGGTGAATATTTGTGTATGAGGATTTATAAATTTGTGCATTTATTCCTTATCCGTGTATGAATCTAAACACAGATATAATTTAAGAATATTTGTGTACGTCCACTTGAAAACCTTAAAATTAAATGCATATTAAATGGCTTGTAATTTATGTGCTAACTTGTGAAATCTAATCTAAAAGCTTTATTGTTTGATTGCATAAGTTATTGGTTCTGGTTTAAAGTCAAATATCCAATTCTAAAATCATTTAAAAGAATTGTATTTTTTTATTTTCAATTTGTTTTATGATCTTTCTATATCAAGGATAGCTTTCATAATTAAATTGCTTATTTATTCAAATAAATGCACAAACACACACTGTCAGATTATATTATACTTATCAAGTCATTCAATTCACAATACAATTTGTATTGACCAATACATTTTAGTTTAATTTTTCAGTTGAATTAGGTAATTCTACTTATATGATAAATATACCATTTCAATTTCTGCATAAAATATATATTTTCTATTCAAATTATAAATATACCATTTCAATTTCTGCATAAAATATATATTTTCTATTCAAATTATAAATATACCATTTCAATTTCTGCATAAAATATATATTTTCTATTCAAATTATAAATATACCATTTCAATTTCTGCATAAAATATATATTTTCTATTCAAATTATAAATATACCATTTCAATTTCTGCATAAAATATATATTTTCTATTCAAATTATAAATATACCATTTCAATTTCTGCATAAAATATATATTTTCTATTCAAATTATAAATATACCATTTCAATTTCTGCATAAAATATATATTTTCTATTCAAATTATAAATATACCATTTCAATTTCTGCATAAAATATATATTTTCTATTCAAATTATAAATATACCATTTCAATTTCTGCATAAAATATATATTTTCTATTCAAATTATAAATATACCATTTCAATTTCTGCATAAAATATATATTTTCTATTCAAATTATAAATATACCATTTCAATTTCTGCATAAAATATATATTTTCTAATCGAATTATTTACAGTAAATTACTTGGTGGTAAGAAATAAATTTATTATTTATCAATTCAAGGACAGTTTATTATATATATATTGTTGTAGTGAAATATCCTGTCCTACCCAGGAATGGGTATGGCCCAGGTTATAAAAGACTGGGACTAGAATGAACTACAGGGTGTTCATCATTATCTGAGAGTCTTCATCATTATACGAGTATGTTCGTGATTATATGAGAGTCTTTATCATTATACGAGAACCATCGTCATTAGACGAGAGTAATACGTCATTAGACGGAAGCATTCTTCACAAGACGGATGCACACGTCGTATACAGAGACATTGCCTTCTTGATTGTTATTCTTGTTAACTGTTCGTTGGTGTACGTGTATTTGGTTTATTGTATTGAGGTATAATAAATCTCTATTCATATCTCCTCAGTGTAAAGAATTATTTCTTGCACTATTCTTTCTCTGTTTATCCCCTCCCAGGATATAATATATATATATATATATATATATATAGAGAGAGAGAGAGAGAGAGAGAGAGAGAAAGAGAGGAAAAAATGACACCCATAAAAAATGGAGAGAATAATCCAAAAAGGTTATCTAATTAATATAAAATAGTAAATAGTTAAAAATACAAAGCTCAATGAATATTATCCACAGCAATATGATATATAGAAGAAAACTGAAGACATAATTAAACGGTTAATGAATAACTGTTTAATTATGTGTTGAGTTTTCTCTCTCTAATCAAGTTCACTCCAATTAAAGCAGAAAAGACACAAGAGTTTACTGGATATGGAAGAAATAGAAAACAGTAACATTACTAAGGGGAAAGAACAAAAGAAAAGTAATCAGGAAGACAGTAGAAAGCCACTACGACACAATGGTCTACTGGGTGTGGAAAAAGTAGAAAACAGTAACATTACTAATGGGAAATGACAAAAGAATAGTAATCATGAGGACAGTAGAAAGCCACTAAGACACAAGAGTTTACTGGATATGGAAGAAATAGAAAACAGAAACATTACTAAAGAGCAAGAACAAAAGAAGGGTAATCAGGAGGACAGTAGAAAGCCACTAAGACACAAGGGTATCCTGGGTGTGGAAAACATAGAAAACAGAAACATTGCTAAGGGGAAATGACAAAAGAAGAGTAATCAGGAGAACAATAGAAAGCCACTAAGACACAAGGGTGTACTGGGTGTGGAAGAATTAGAAAACAGAAACATTACTAAAGAGCAAGATCAAAAGAAGGGTAATCAGGAGGACAGTAGAAAGCCACTAAGACACAAGGGTATACTGGGTGTGGAAAACATAGAAAACAGAAACATTACTAAGGGGAAAGGACAAAAGAATAGTAATCAGGGGGACAGTAGAAAGCCACTAAGACACAAGGGTATCCTGGGTGTGGAAAACATAGAAAACAGAAACATTACTAAGGGGAAAGGACAAAAGAATAGTAATCAGGGGGACAGTAGAAAGCCACTAAGACACAAGGGTATCCTGGGTGTGGAAAACATAGAAAACAGAAACATTACTAAGGGGAAAGGACAAAAGAATAGTAATCAGGGGGACAGTAGAAAGCCACTAAGACACAAGGGTATCCTGGGTGTGGAAAACATAGAAAACAGAAACATTGCTAAGGGGAAATGACAAAAGAAGAGTAATCAGGAGGACAGTAGAAATCCACTAAGACACAAGGGTGTACTGGGTGTGGAAGAATTAGAAAACAGAAACATTACTAAAGAGCAAGAACAAAAGAATAGTAATCAGGAGGACAGGAGATAAAGTTGGCTGAAAAGCATGGAGCTGGAAGGAAGTTAGACAAGTGGGAAGTGCAAGAAAAGAAACTGTTAGAAAAGGATTTATGGCTACATCTAGCCAACTCAACTGTATATTGAGCAGACATCATTGCCACTCTAGTACTCTGCTTAAATTCATAAAGTCTACGTACCATAGAGAAGAACTCAGCTGAACAATTAATGTATTTATAGAAAAGACACAGAGAAGCAACTTTTTGAAAGTGAGAAAGTGACTGAAGCTGATACACCAGATCAGGACCAATAATATTGCTGATTCTTCTATGGATTTTATCAAGGAGCTCTAGATAAATAGCAGCACTACTGGATCATATGTGGCAGCAATATTCTGATCATGGATGAATGTAAGATAGATTTTGGAAAGAAAATTTTTTTTGCATGACAAAGTGAACCAACTTTCTTATCAGATGACCTAGCAATGGATTCAATATAGTCTTTCTACTTCACATCAATGTAAGCCTATTCAATTTCCTGGAGGTTAGCATCAGCCATGCTGAAGGAAAGGAGAGAAGGACCTCACAGATGATTAATAGAGTGCAGTTTAGTATTGGAGGTGCTAAAATTAACAAGCCATCCTTTGTCTCAGTTAACAACAGACTGAAGGTCATTTTTTGTAATCTTGCTAGGGTTAACAAAATCACATAGTTTCCTTTGTAACCTTACTAAGTTCAACAAAAGTCAATGTTAGTTTCATAACTTCTACTCTAGTAAAGTCACTTTGTAAAGTAACTGATACAAAAATAATAATGTCTCCGAACAATAATGTGTCAGTCACTTATTCTTCTCCAATTGTACACCCACTAATCACTCTATACCTATATATATTTACGACATGTGTCACATGATCCCAGCAGCACTGTAATACTTATTACTTGAGAATGAGGTCAACTGTGTTTACTATCTGGCAATCAGTATTTCAAACCAAGTGTAGTCAGTGACACTTTATTCTTAGATGGCACCTCCCTTTCAAATGACTTCCTCTGGAGTCTATATTTATTGTTACGAATTTTAAGCACTCTTCATCTACTAATACTAGTGTCAGACAGGTTCAATTTAGAGAAAAATTTTCCACCATTTAACTTGGCAAAAATTTCTTCTAGACTTGGTAAGAGGCAGTTATGTTATATTAAACTTTCATTTAGTCCTGTAGAAAAATCATCACATTAGTTGATTTTATTATTTCTGTTGGTGATGCTCATTCAGAATAATCTATTTTTGAGATCACAACTAATTTTTCTAGTCTGTCCAATTCTTTATTAATTGGTTCCAATGCTGCAAAGTGTAGACTCATTTTTGGCTTAAATATTGGTGCTATATTCTCTTTTACTTCAAATTTACCTTTAGTTTATGTGCATGTCCCTAGACTTACTTAGAAAACATCTAGAAAACTTGTTTTCAATTCCTTCTGTAATTTTTCAGTTGCTGTATTAACACTGGAGGTTACAATATTTATTTTGTTGCAAAAAGAGCTCATTGGAAGGTCCCAAAGGTCAAATAATGTAATCCAATCTGTTCCAAATAAATACAAACACCACCACTTTCTTGTTTTCTTTTATTCAATAAAAGAAATCCTAGAGCTGAATTCATCCAAAAAGTTCAACCTCTTTTCTGAAACTCCATGTGCAAGTTTATTAGAAGTCAGTAAACTGGATTTACCCATTTTTCTCCAAGTTTGTTCATTCATGATTGTTATATCAGATCCTGTTATAATTTTATTTTTACATTATTCCCACAAAAACAAATGTCCTCTTTTGTGATGTTTTTTTTAAAATCTTGTTAATTTTATGCTTTTTATCTTTACTTCATTTTTTGTGGCCTAACAACCCACATTCATAGCATTTTTTGTTCTTGAAAAAAAACAATCAATCTTGAAATGTTTACCTCCATGACCCTGGCAAGTATTAGGTACTGAGAGAGATTTTTCATCTTTTTTTAATGCTTTGTTATGAGTTATGGAATGTTTTTTGTTTTTTTTCTGTATTTGGTCAGATGCTATGCACTTGTAAAGTGTTTCTCTTTTCAATCATCATGTACTAGTTTTAGGTTCACAATATGTTGATATTCTTCCGCTATTTTCTAGAGAGTTAATTTGGGATCCATTTCTAATTTAGCAAGTATCCTGGATCTTCAAATACAGGTCAGGGATACCAGAATCAAGCAGGTACAAAAATTTAAATACCTGGGAAGCGTTATAACAGAAGACGGAAAGTGCAACACAGACCTGAAGGCAAATTGGCATGACGAAGGAAGCATTCCAGAAGTTGCGTAAGGTATTAAGAAACAGGACAATTTTGCTAGAAACTAGAAAGAGAGTACTGGATTGCTACGTGATGTCCGTCCTTCAATATGGCAGTGAATGCTTGATGATTGAAAGATATCAAAGATGAAGGAAAAACTTGAAGCAACTGAAATGTGGTTCTACAGAAGGATGCTGCAAATCTCATGGATCGAGCATGTGAGCAATGATGAGGTCTTGGAAATGATCGAAACAAAAAGGAAATTAATACTGAGCATCAGGAAAAGACAGCTGAAGTTCCTGGGACATGCAATGAAGAAGGAGGGCTTGGAGAACCTGATACTAACAGGCCAGATAGAGGGAAAAAGAGACAGGGGAAAGCAACAGAAACATATTTGAAGGATCTAATCAGGGAGATGATGGAGCGAGGGTTGCATAGTGTAACAGGAGAAGGTGTGCTCAGAGCCACCAGGGATAGGGAAATGTGGAAAGCCATGATCGCCTACGTTCTGAAGGGACAGTGCACATAGAAGAAGAAGAATCCTGGATCTTATTTCTGCATCCTTATTAACAGTTAAACCCTGTATGAATATGAGACATTTAAATAAATCTGGAGTTAATTCATTTAACTTGAACTTCCGCACATTCTCGATTCACAATTCCTGCATGAGTGACAAAATCTGCATTGTTGCACACTGCCATCATGCATTAAATAATGAAGTCCTATCTCCAAAGATTTTTGACAGAGTTACTACCATTTTACCTAAAATTTATTTCACCTGGTTTCTTTGGCCAAAAAAAAAACTTCACATACTTTTCATGTGAACCAGGGGACAATTTCCTTAATAATAATCAAACTTTAATTTCATTATTCCACTGTGCACAGTCCCTTTTGAAGATCCCTGGAAAAGTTATTCCTTCTTCTGGATTATATACAAATTCACTTATTAAATTTGCAACAGCATCTGGCATGAATGAATCTGAAGTTTTTCTTCCCTTGTTTTAGTCAACAATTTGAAAAATTTACTTTGTTGTTGTAGTAGTACTAGTAGTTGCTGTTTTTGTTACTGCAATTGTTGTTCTAGTTATTGCTTCGGTAGGGCCAACATTTGTGTCATGATAGCTTTTAGTTCCTCCATATTTGCTGTACTCTGCTGAAATCTTTTGTAGATTAATTTTCATTGTTTCCTCGTATCAACTCAAATGATTCTTGTTAGGATTAACAGAATCCCGTCATCCTTTCCCTTTGTAAACTTATTAGGTTCAACAAAACTCGATGTTAGTTTTATAATTTTTTACTTTATTAAAGTTACATGTAAAATCACAGATACAAGAATAATAATGCCTTTAAACAATACTGTGTTAGACACTCATTCTTCTCTGACTCTAATTAATATATGTCATGTGATAATTAATATATGTCATGTGATCCCAGCAGCGCAGTACTGCTAATTACTTGAGAATGAGGTCAACTGTTTACTCCTTGGTGATCCATGTTCAAAACCAAGTACCATAGTGACACTTTATTCCTATATGACTGTTTTGGGCATTAGCTGCCATTTTGATCTTATCAATCTGATCAGACTTACTATTGAAACAGTAGTAAATGCTTGTCATCAGCATAGATATCAAGTTGAGAGCTGATACCATCAGGAAGGTCATTGATAAAAATTAAGAACAAAGTAGAACCAAGGATTGAGCCCTGAGTTGGGGTGCATGTGCATTAGCATAAAAGGATCTAGAACTATTCAGGATAATTTTCATTTCTTGAAATGATAGGAAAGACTGGATTACTTCAAGAATTTAGTGTACATAAACGTTAGCATTTGTTCAAAGAAAGACATAACCTGAAGAAAGAAACAAGATGTTGTATACTCTTTGACTGAGGGGAATACAATGTTTGAAAATAGAACTGAAATCATAGAATAAAAATAAAAACAATAGCAAAATAACAAGAAAAACTGGCTATGAGAATGTTATGAAAAGACATTTGTGAAAGATGAAAAAAGTATGCAGGTATTAAGAACATTGGTTAAGTCATGAAATTTTCTACCTTTGAATAAAAATCAAAGAGAAATGCTGAAGTTAGACAAAAGCAGTAGATGAAAACTGATTTCTCAGTAGTATTTTTTAATGATGAATGTAGAGCTGCATTGAATGGACTTGAATGAGTCATTCATGGAAAAGTAATTCCAAAATAATTTGGAAGACAACAGTGGTAAAAGTGAAGGAATTTTGTATTCAAGATAATAAAATTATATTTTAAAGTTGATGATGGTTCAAGATAAATGAAGAGAATTATTCTAAGGAAAGATATTTTTGAGTGCTACAAATGCCAAGAAGATTTAAACTTAACAACCAAGATTAGAATGCTGGTCAACATCGTAAAGTACATAATAAAGATATGAAATATTAGTTAAATTTATAAAGTTTTGTCTTTTTTTATATAAGATTTTGTTTATCAGAATATGTTAAAGTAATGAGAATGAAACAAAGTCGGGAAAATATTCTCCGTTAAATAAACAAGAATTCAGGTTGACTTTGTTTCACTGTTTATCTCTCTCATCATCTATATTTTCCAAATAATAAAAGTTTTATTAAAATTAATACAAAATTATGTTAAATATATTCATCTATATTCAGAGTAATAATTAAATCGACACAGGATTCGAAATTTAATAAAAAGATCTAGTCATTAAAAATTAATGTTTTTTTTATTATAAAAGCACAAAAGAATAATGAAAGAACGTCTTATACTCCAAGAATTGTTATATTTGGAAAGAAAATATATTGTGGTTCTTTTCAAAGGCAGAATGTATCAGCATCAAAATTGGAAATTCCACTTTGAACCAAAGTGCATGCTCAATACAATTCACTAAAAGGAAATCACTGCATATTAGTCAGGTAAACTTCAGATAAATGAAAAGTATCATTGTGTGATGAGTTTGGTCCCAAAAGGAATGAAACAATATTCATAACTAAATCAGTTTCCTTATGAATTCTATTAAACATTGCTTAGGCATTTTGGATTGTGAAATAAAAGAAATATGCAGAAAACCTTTAGCAAAAGAATTTGGCTTGTGTTTTTCAATGCAATTTTCTTGACCATCATCCCAAAAGATAACACATTTGATATATTCAAAACTAAAAACATAAAAAATCTGATATTAAACCTGTAGAGTGAGTGGCTATGTTTAAATGTAAATAAATGGCAGATTTGTTGAACGAATACATTTGATAAAGTTTGCAATTAATTACAATAAAAAAAAAAGATAAACTAGGGCAAAAGATAATATAAAATTTTTTTTATAATCATATCGCCCCAAGTAAGGCATTTTACTTCCACTGTTGTGCAGGGGGTTACATAGGAGGAATGTTATGAGAAAGAATGAGAGGTTGCAAGGGGTGTCAGGAAGAGAGTAGGAGAAGGAAGAGAATACTGATGAGAGTGGGGTCAACAAAGAAAAAGCATGAGAGAGAGGATATAAGTTAGTGAGACAGGAGATGACTATTGACTTTACATTTAAATTCTTGGAGAATATAGCTGTCAGGAAAGCAAGTATGTGGAAGGGAATTCCACAGATGGGGAATGCAAGAAAAGAAGCTGCTTGGCTAGAATTTGCGGCATTTACAATTTATTTGTTTCACAATAAAAGGGTAGGACCTAATTACTAATCTTGTGGCTCAAAGAAATTCATATATAGGAGGTACCAGTGAGCTAAGTTCATCGGAGCAGAAACTGTGAAAGTATTTGTAGAAGAGACACAGGGAGGCCACACTGCATCAGTGAGAAAGCAACTGTATCCTAGCTGTCAAGTCCAGATCTATCACATTACAGATTCCCTGTTGGATTTGGTTGAGGACACCTGCCATATCTGGTTGGGTGCTCCTGCACCCAACCAGATATGGCAGCAATATTCAATGCACACTGCACAGGCGGATGGTAGATTTGTATATGTGCAGGATTGTTTCAGATGGGAAAAACTTCCTGGCCCTACACAGAGAACTGACTTTCTTAGCAGCAGATTTAGCTATGGATTCTATATAGTTATTCCACTTGAGGCCTGATGTGAGAGTTAATCCGAAGAGACACAGCGTTTTACTTTTAGGGAGAGAAGCCTGATACATGTTAATGGGTGGGAGGAACAATTGTCTGTGGTGGTTATTAGATAGCAACTTTGTTTTGGAAGCATTAAATTTAACAAGCCATTTCTTATCCCAGTCCACCACGGATTGAAGGTCCTTTTCAAGCTCGGCAGTGAGGTTTGCTTTGTCAGCCTTGGTAGATTTTTGATCGAGATGAGAGTAAACTGTAGTGTCGTCAGCATATATGCCCACTTGGGATCTTATTACATCAGGGAGGTTGTTAATATAGATAAGGAAAAGCGTAGGACCTAGAATAGAGCCTTGGGAGACACCCGCATTCATGTGATAGTATTGGGAAGCTTGTCCGTTCAATACCACCCTCATTGTATGGTTTGAAAGGAAGGACTGGATTAGGTCAAACAATTGTCCAGTTATACCATAGCCCTGCAGCTTGCATAGAAGGCCAGCATGCCAGACTCTGTCAAATGTTTTGGAGATGCCAAGAGCAACAGTTTGGGCTTCGCCGTTTTTGTTGAGTGCCTGGTGTATATATTCAGTGATGGTCATGAGCATATCAGCAGTAGACCTGGTGAAGCGGAAGCCATACTGTTTGTCCGAGAAGAGTCTGTGGGCTGTGAGGTGTTGTACCACTTCAGCATTGATGATGACTTCTAACACTTTACCAAAGATTGGTAGGAGGCTGGTAGGGCGATAATTAACGGAGTCATAGGGTTCTCCAATGTTTTTATAGATAGGAACCACGGAGGAGGATTTCCAGCAGGCAGGAAAGCAAGAAGCAGAAAGGCAGTAGTTATAGAGCTTAGAGAGAACAGAGGAGAGTTCAGGAGCACATCTTTTAGGACAATGATGGGTATTTTGTCACCACCACTTGCCTTATGGGGGTCAAGCTTAGAAATTATTTTGGAGACCACTGAGGGAGAAATTAGTATGTTAGTCAGTTGGGCCTGGGTTTGGAGAGGGAAGTCTGGTACAGATACTCCAGACGAGTCCAGTGTCAAGTTAGTGGAGAATCCGCGAACAAAGCACTCAGCCTTGTCTATTGAAGAGGTGAGGACCTTAAATTTGTTGATTAGAGGTGGGATTGAGAGCTTAATGATGTTCAGCATGCTTTTACAGAGCCTCCAGTAGTCTTTGGTGCTGAACTTACGGGATGCTATGCGTTGCTTCATTCTGGCTGCAAACATCAGCTTAGCTCCTTTAAGAACATTTTTGAATCCATTGCAAGCCAAGGCAAAAAGGCACCTGTTATAGTCTGACACATGGCTCCGGTAAAGTCAAAAGAAGTGATTTTGGTGGGACAATGGCAGCTGAGCAGGCAGGGGAAAACCAGGGGGATGTATGAGATTTAAGTCTCAACTTTCTGGCAGGGATGAAAGCATTGATGCCAGCCTTAACCCAAGAGGAGACCTCAGTCGCACAGTCTTCAACAAGAAGGCTAAATACTTTATTCCAAGGCACTTCACTCAGGAAATTGCGGAATGAGTCCCAGTCAGATTTTGGTAGCAGTAAGATATTCTGTTGGTCTGAGGTTCTTGTGTGGGGTGGAGGCAGAAGGAGATATTGATGGAAACTAACACATGGTCAGAGTTTCTGAGAGGGCAGAGTTGCTTGACATTGCATGAGTCAAGGTTGGAGGTAAAGCACAGATCTAGTAGTGAGTCGTATCCATTATGGTTATGACAAAAAAGCATGGGGAACTCCACTACCTGCATAAGAGACTGAGTGATAGAAAAATTCATAGTGAGTACACCAGCAAGATCTGTGACGAAGTTGATCCAGCCACTCAGCATGATGGATGTTAATGTCGTCAAACACAAATATATGGGCAGACGGGTGGGAGGAAATGGCCTTGTTGATATTGTTGGAGATGCTGTCAAGAACGGAGCAGTCAGGAGATGATGGGGAGCGGTAAAGAAAGAAGAGCTAACTGAGCTTAGAAGGAAGAGATGGAAACATATTAAAGAATGATGTGAGGATTCAAGAGAAATCATCCTAGCTAGAGGAAGGCATTCACTGACGTAAACCCCAAGCATATGTATGTGGACATTGGAGTCCTTTCTGAAGGGGGGAAAGGTAACCAGGGATAGAAAAGTCAGAAGAGGGAATTAAGGGGTTGAGATTAGTCTCACAGAGGGCTAGGATATCAGGGGAGCTTTGATGGATAAAAGATTCAAGGCTACTGAAATTGGTTTGGATACCGCGGATGTTAGTAAAGGAAATGTTAAGAGGTTTAGGTGATTTTAATTTGTCTGGTTTAGCTTTTTTAGCAGAAATATGGATGTTCATGTTTAATGTTGTTGTTGTTTTAGAGAGACCTTGAGTAGAGGAGACAAATGGTCATTAGCTGCGACATGCACTGGAAGAGAACTGGCGCAGCAAAGTGTGGCCTCAGGGTTGCCCACCAAAAGCGCCTGCAGGGACACCTATTTGTGCGCATCATGGCACTGCAAGAACCCTGATATTATGCAACTGTTGACCAGAGCAGCCACTCTTGATGCTAAGCAACAGATAGAGCTCCTAACTACCAGTCAGAAGCCTCAACCAGAAAACTGCCAATCCGGTACCCTCACAATGAAGAGACGTAGCCACCGACCAAGCACATCACAGGAAAATCGCAGAAGGACCATTACTGAGGTCTGAGAAGAAAAAGAGAGCCAGAGACCACTTCCTGAACAGGGAATAAGGGATGAGCCTCTACACCTGTTCAATGGACATGGGTGGAGTCTGAACCAGGCGATAGAAAGGTCTATCTACTCTAATTTAAAGTTAAGTCCAAACTAGCTGCAACCAAAATTTCTGACAAGTTAGTTTTTGTAAATAGCAGAACGTTCAATTGGGCAATAAGAAAAAAAAGAAAAGAAAATAGTCATAGAGAAATACAACAAATATTTACATTGAAGAAATTCAACTCTGAATAGAATCTACCCACTGGACATGAGAAAACGAGTGACAAATTTTTTTAGGGGTGCAGATGAGTAGTAAAATAATATTCAACATATAGCCACACAATTGGGATGGCTAGTTAGAAAAAAGTGCTTTGCAAATAGACAATTTTAACTTTTTAGCAGATGCCAATAATCAGACAGGACTGGTGAATCAGATATTTTACTACACCATTCTTCTTCTTCTTCTATGTGCCCTGTCTCTTCAGGATGTAGGCGATCATGGATCTCCACATCTCCCTATCCCCTGTGGCTCTTAGTATGTTTGTTCCTGTTGCTCCTGGCAACCCCCATTCCGTCATCCACCTGATCAGACCCTGCAAATATGTTATCCGCTGCCTTCCTCTGTCTCTCCTTCCTTCTATCTGTCCAGTCAGTATCAGGTTCTCCAGGCTCTCCTTTCCTCATTGCATGTCCCAGGAACTTCAATTGTCTCTTCCTGATGCTCAGCATCAATTTCCTTTTTGTTGCCATTCTTTCTAACACTTCGTCGTTGCTTGTATGCTCAGTCCACGATCCATTACCCTAACTAAAAAGAGTGACCAACTACAAGAGGGGTTTTCATCCGGGTGATAAAGGAAAAAAAATAAAATAAAATAATGGAATTAAAGTTGAAACTAGCTGCAACCAAAATTTCTCACAAGTTAGTTTTTGTAAATCAAGCAAACAATATTTTCTTCTATGTGACTTGTCCTTTCAGGACGTAATCGATCATGGCCTGATGGCTCTTAGCATGCTTTTTTCTGTTACACATTACAACACCCATTTTGCCATCCACCCACTCAGGCCAGTCAATTACGTTACACACTGTTTTCGTCTCTCTTTCCCTTTATCTGGCCTGTTAGTAGCAGGTTCTCTAAGCCCTCCTTCCTCATTGCATGTTCCAGGAACTTTATCTGTCTCTTCCTGATGCTCAATATTAATTTCTTTTTTGTTGCCATCCTTCCCAAAACCTCATCATTGCTCACATGCTCAATCCACGATATCCGCAGCATCCTTCTGTAGAACCACATTTCATTTGCTTCAAGTTTTTCCTTCATCTTCAATGATATTGTCCAGATGAAGGAAACAGTAATAAGGCAAAGCAATTGTAATATTGCAAGAGTTCACAAAATAAGAATTAAGGTTAACACACAAGAGCAAGTTCAGATAAGTGAATGTAGCATGATGATTTCAAGGCAAGGTAGACCGGGACTGAGTCAGATAATGCCAAGAAGTGTCCTATTGTATTGATAGAAAGAAATCCCAGTAAACATTTGCATGCTTTTGTCTATAAACAATGGCAGGAATAGTATTTTGCAGTGATTCTCTATAAAGACTAGAACCAACAAGCCCTGTCAAATTTTAATTTGCATAATGAAATATACATATTTCTAAAAAGTCTATGGGTTCCATGCTCAATCAGCCAATATTTCTTATTGTTCAAACATTATTTTTAGTGGATATACACGTTTGAGTAGTGTAAATCTATATTTCTCAGTTTGTGCATTTGAGGATTCCAATAAAGAAAATGTGCTTCTGACAAGGTTTGAACCCGCACCCCTTTTTTTGGTGAAACCGCCATAGATCTGACCTAACTTTAAACTGAACACTTTTGCAGTCAATCAAAGTTCATTTACCCTTATAAGGAAAGACATAGATTCAGATCCTGTTGGAACAATTTAATGCACAATTCCCTGGTAGATGTACACTGTTTAGAAAATAGCAATGTCTGATCCTGCATATGCGTTCACTAAATATAATGTTTAATAAGAAACTATGACTGTAAATGAAAAAAACATAAAAAAGCAGAAGTGGATATTGTGTTGTCAAAAGAACAGAAAAATGAAAGTTTGGTGCTACATAATCTTATATATTTCATTAATTTGTGTATTTGTAAAATGTTCATTTCCAAAATGGTACAAATAGATTTGGAGATATAGATTTATTTCCAAATATCAACTGATATGCAAGCCAATATGTCAACATCTTTACAAATCAAGAAAATGTTCTTTTAATCAATACTGTATGGATAAATGAATAGCCTTTTGGAATCAGGCATTTCAAAGAAGATGCCAATATTCAGATATATTCAACTTTCTCTTTGACATCTTTTGTTTGCATTTGATGCAATGTTTTATTTATGTTTAGTTTTTTTGTAGTTCTCCCAGTTTTACTTTATTGAATCTATTTATTTTGATCTGCTTATTTCTCGAAATCATTTGCAAGTGTTATTTCCAAAAATAATACTGTGATGAGGATGGAAATACACATCGAAACCTTAACAAAATTTACTAAAGCATGTTTATCAATGTTACTTCTGCCACTTCTTAAAAATGTTTCAAAATTCACTGGAAGACAACCATGCACACAGATAAGCAGAGATACAGAAAATCCTCTCCCCATCAGTTGATAAAAGATTATAGAAAATATTTAAAATGTATTTGCTACATTTTTTGCTTGTAATTTGCATTAAGTATCTGAGTACATGTCAACTGTCTTTGACAAGACAAAAAAGGCAGGTGCTTAAACTACAATTGCAGGAGACAATATATCTTTTCTATGTACAGAAAACTGAGATGATCTGATATTGTTGCTAAAGGCTGTAGAGACAAATGGTCAAAGTAGGACAAGGAGACTTGTGGGAGGGGAGAGGAAGGAGGTAAAGTTACCAAAAAGAAGAAATAAATGGGAGAAATTCCTGGAAAGAAACAAGAGAAATGAAAGAATAGAACTGAATGAAGTTATGAAGAAGAAAAGGAAAAAAGATTGGTGTACTGAAAGAAAGGAAGAGAAGAAAAAAGTAAAGAAAAGTGGAAGTAGTAAAGCTAAAAACAAAAAAAGAAGAATGTAAAAAGATTGAAAAGAAAAAAGTAGGAAAGAGAAGGGTAAAAAAATTAAAAGCAGTAAAAGAGTGAAAGATATTCCCCACCTCCCACCAAAAAAGAAGTAGAAAAGGAAAAGAGAAAGAATAAATGAAAATAGAGAAAATCCAGGGTGAAAAGAAAAGAAGGTAAGAAAGGAAATAGAAAAGAAACAAAAAATGAAAGTAAAAAAAAGAAATGTAAGAAAAAAGAAGAGTAACAGAAAAGAAGGAAAGGGAGGAATGAAAAAAAGGAAGGGAAAAAGAAAGATTAACACTCTTTTTATTTTTATTTTTATTTTTTTTTCAATTGGAGTAGATAGACTAAACTATCGCCCGGTTCACACACCACCCATGTCTATTGTACAGGTGTAGAGGCTCATCCCTTGTTTCCTGTTTAGGTTATGGTTTCTGGCTTTCTCTTTTCCAATCTTTTCACTTTTCTTTTTCTTTCAATTGGAGTAGATAGACTAAACTATCGCCCGGTTCACACTCCATTCACGTCTATTGTACAGGTGTAGAGGCTCATGCCTTGTTCCCTGTTTAGGATGTGGTTTCTGGCTTTCTCTTTCCCAATCTTTTCACTTTTCTTTTTTTTTTCTTTTTCAATTGGAGTAGATAGACTAAACTATCGCCCGGTTCACACTCCACCCACATCTATTGAACAGGTGAAGAGGCTCATCCCTTGTTTCCTGTTTAGGTTATGGTTTCCAGTTTTTCTCTTTTCCAATCTTTTCACTCTTTTTATTTTTATTTTTATTTTTTTTATTTTTCAATTGGAGTAGATAGACTAAACTATCGCCCGGTTCACACTCCACCCATGTCTATTGAACAGGTGAAGAGGCTCATCCCTTGTTTCCTGTTTAGGATGTGGTTTCCGGTTTTTCTCTTTTACAGTCTTTTCCCTCTTATATAGCCCCCTGCACATCAGTGGCATTTTCACCTTGCTTGGGGTGATATGATTAAAAAAAAACAAAAAAAACAGAAAAATGAACAAAAGAAAAAGTTGAGTTTAAGGAAGATAAAATAAGAAAGAAAATAAAAATCTTTCACAAAAATGTAAATAAAAGCAAATGTCTTGTCAACTGAAAAGATGGATCAGTTTGGCCCGTAGAAAACTTCTTTTTCATCATTTTGTTATTTTTCATGATATTTTTATTTAAATTCTTTCAAGGGCTACATGCAAGGAGAGACTGAAAAAGAAGAAATGCCGGCTACTGTATCAGTAACATAGTATAACTAATACAAAGATCTTTTAACAACGATAAAAAAACTGACTGCATACCCCAAAATTAAAGATTATTACAAAAGTATTTTCACTTGACATGAATAAATACAAGTCAGTAATTATAAAATGTGCGTAGGTGATTTTTTTTTTTTTAATCATTTCACCCCGAGCAAGGCAGAAATGCTACTGATGTGCAGGGGGTTACATAAATGTAAAAAGATTAATTAGAAAAGAGTGAGGAGTACAAACTAGTTAGAAAGGAACAACAGAAAGCTGAGAAAGCAGGTGCAATGACAGATACATAGGTGGAGAGAAAGGGAAGGTTATACAGGGGAGGGGAGAGAGCTAGAGGCCAGTGGTTAGGAGATGAGTATTGACTTTGCATTTAAATTTCTGGAGGTTGTAGCCGTCAGGAAAGCAAGAATACGGGAGCGAGTTCCACAGGCGGGAAGTGCGAGAGAAGAAGCTGCAGGAGTAGAACAACTTGGAATGAGAAATTGGAGAGCTGAGTTCAAAATCCAGTTAAATTCATTTCATTCCCTTTCATGCAAATACCCTTGGGAAAGGTATTAATCTGTTACTTCTCCCTACATCTATGAATTAAATAGCATGACAGATTGGGTTCTATAGCTTTGGTTGGCAACCAGCCTACTGCAGAAAGTAATGGCAACCTACTAGGAGAAAATCAGTCATGTTTCAAAAGTGACATGATTGCTGAAGCATGTATCATGTACAGCAATTAACTGACTGAATTATTGAAAAGAAACTGAATATTATTCTTTTTTTTCAATGGATTTTGATAATTATAGATTCACTGTCAAATAAAGACATTTACTGTTTCTCTTTTATACTAATCTTTTGAGATGAAGAACATTGTGTTTAATGTTTGTTTTCTATTTTGTCAATGTTATATTAACAGTAAAGCCCTTTAATTAACAAAATGTCATTTTTTCAAGGCAAATGGTAATATCAGCAGTTTTCCTATACAGAACCATGTCGCTTTGACTGAACAGCCATCACTATTCTCAGTTGAAATTTTTAAGTCTTTCTCTTAAAACAATTTTTCAGGAAAATAGATTTCTCAACTTTACTTATCACTCTTAGTATTGATGGAGACTTCCTTCCTAAACTTTTGTCAAAAGTAGTATGGAAAGTCATCATCTTTGACTTATATATTCTTTCAGTTTAGTTGTTGTTACTGAAAGTTTTCAAGCACTGTGGTTTCTGTTATTTGGTAAAGTTCTTTGGGATTCTGTAGCACTAATCAATCAAATTCAAAGAATGATGGTTCTCTCTAAGAACTACATTTTTAATCATTGATACGAGTAGCTTTCTGTAATTTGAATGAAGGAAAAAGAGAAAATGAAATCTTGCTTACCTTGACATGATGACAGGTGATTTATTTTATAGAAAGATATTACAGCAAACTGGAAAAAGAGAAACATTGTGATAAGAAAAGAAAACTATAAAACGATTTTTTTGTTCATTTTGTGGGGGAAAAGTTGCAAGTAATTAGATTTGATGATACTAAGAAAGGATAAGAAAGATGATGGGAGAAGCTTTATTTTTTATTTTATGCTTTCAAACCACAAGTTATTTTGGTGATATGGTGTCTGGAATGGTGAGACTTGGTAGAGACATGATACCACTATTTACAGAGAAATCTTTTTCGGCAAGAAGATATAATTGGAGTAGATAGTCTAAATTATCGCCCGGTTCACACTCCACCCACGTCTATTGTACAGGTGTAGAGGCTCATGCCTTGTTCCCTGTTTAGGATGTGGTTTCTGGCTTTCTCTTATCCAATCTTTTCACTTTTCTTTTTTTTCTTCTTATTTTTTTTAATTTATTTATTTATTCATTTATTTTTTTCTTTTCAATTGGAGTAGATAGACTAAACTATTGCCCGGTTCCCACTCCACCCACATCTATTGAACAGGTGTAGAGGCTTATCCCTTGTTCCCTGTTTAAGATGTGGTTTCCGGCCTTCTTTTTTCTAATCTTTTCACTCTTACGTAGCCCCTTACACATCAGTGACGTTACCGCCTTGCTTGGGGTGATATGATTTTAAAAAAAAAAGAAGTGATGTTGTTCGCATGAATAAAAAATCATTTTCAGCAAGGAGATATACTTGCCCTTTACCTTGAAATGAATGATGCAGTCAAGTTGTACGAGGACATAATAGAAACTGGTCTGAATAAAACATTCACTGACGGGCCCTTTGAAGCTTATGAAAAGCTCAGGAGAGTGAAATGGACTGTGGAATTAGTAGACGTCTACACCAGTAATATCAAATAGTTTGTTTGTTTCGAGGTTTAACAACCTATCAATCCTTATGGGATCATTTTAAAGTCATAACCAATGATTTTTGGGTAAGGTTATTTTATTTTTACAACATTTTTCTTTTCGAGTATCAAGATTCATTGGAATTTGTTTTTAAAAGCTCAGTCCCCAAGTCCTACCCTTGTTATTTAACCCATAACTGGAGGGAAAGGACAGATTAATACCTTTCCCAAGGGTACCAGTGCTTAAGTGAATGCAGGGTATTCAACTGGAATTCGAACTTCGGCTCACTGATTTCTCTTTCTGAGCCGATATCCACTGCAACACAACGCACATCCGTCACTAAACGCTTACAGCACCTGGTATTCCCAAGCAGTCACCCATCTAAGTACTGACCAGGTAAAACATTGCTTAACTTCTGTGATCGAGCAAGAACCGGTGTATTCAACGTGATAGGCCGTAAGCCAATATCAAATAGGTTGGTGGTACTGGCAGGATATCTATTAAGATGACTAGATCAGATGGCAAAACTAGCTTTCATAATGAGCTTCCTGGTATCTGTTGTGTTGCAACAAGTGCGTGGTATAGAAAAGATGAACCTCAGTGAAATGATACCAGCCACAAGACTCTTGATCAACAAAAGATTTCATGAGCCCAGAACAGTTGCAGTGATTGCAAAAAATACCTGACCAAAAGAAAACAAAAGTCATATCAAATGAGTGAGCATTAAAAACTTTATGGAGCCATCAAGAATGTAAATAATGTGCCACAATTGCAAGGAATTGGGGCATATTTCTAGGTATTATCCTCAGGCTCAGGTAAACAAGCAATGGAGAGTACCAACCTCTACCAATCATAGCAGTATCAGTATAATAGTTGTAAGTCTTGTTGATACTGGCTGCACATCCACTTAATCTCAAGCTTGTGAGTTGATGGAGTGGGAATGGCACTGTCAAAGCAGTTGACAGAATGGAAATGAAATGTAAAGGAACCCAGCAGGTGGAGATAGAAGTATGTGGAATGAAAATAAAAATAGAGGCAATTTTCATTGATCACATCATCGGTTGGATCAACATTGTTGTCAGAAGAGATATGCTCAAGAAACTGGGAGGTGCGACTGCAAAAAATGGACAAGGTGAGGTTTGGAGAGGTACACTGTGCCAAGGTTGTTCAAGTTTTGAACTCTTACAAAACTAAAGAGAAAAACTACAAGGCAGAGTTCAATGGAAAGAAAGGAATGTGGGATTCTCCAGTTATTAAAAAAAAATAAAGTGGAATACTACAAGAATTCCTTGAAAGAAGATAAAAGATTAGAGTATAAGGTGGAAAGATGAATTACAAAGGATATTCTGTTGCCATGGAAGGGTGAAATGAAAGGAGTATTATAATAGATGGCAGTGGTTCAAGCTACAAAAAGAAATGTCAGGGCAGTATTAGACTTTCAAGTATTGAACTATTATGTACTCTTACATAATTAATGGGTGTTTTGAAAAGATGAAAAAGTGAAGATAATTCTTGACTATGATTATGGATCTTAAGTTAGCCTACCTACAGTTACACATAGCAAAGAAACAATGATAGTACCAGCTGGTGTGCTATAAGGGAAAACATACTGCTTGACTCAATTGGAATTTGGACTCAGTACTGCACTAAAAATTATGGCAATGGTTCTAAAAGCTGTGCTGACAAAGAGCAATAAAACAAAAGAAATTATTGATAAGGAGCAGGAGACTATAGACAAAAAAGTGCTGGAGAAATTAAAGTGTCATATAGGAATAAAGTGTCACTGCTGATACTTATTTTTGAAAATGGACTGCCAATAGAGAAAACATAGTCCATCTCCTCTTGAAGTAATTAGAGCTATCATGCTGCTGGGGTCATGTGACATGCAAAAACTATATATATATATATATATATATATAGTTTTTATGCTCTCATTACGACTGAGCTCTCTGGAGAATAAAATTTTAAAAACAGTTTCCACTTTGGCTATAATGCGTGACTCTTCAGAAATTAATTGAGTTCTCTTGGTTACTGGCATCTGTATACACTGCTTGCCTACAAGACGTTAAAATTTCCCTTCTCTGACCCCATGCGCCAATGGCTTAGGGAGTAGAGACTCCGACTGACACCAAATCGGTCGAGTTTCGATCCCGGCCAGAAGCAAGTGGATATGTCTAGCCACACTGATGAGCTGTGATACAGCGAAACGGGCTTGTATGTGGATGACTAATCTATTATGCTCTCATTACGATTGAGCTCTCTGGAGAAGAAAATTTTAAAAACAGTTTCCACTTCGGCTATAATGTGTGACTCTTCAGAAATGAATTGAGTTCCCTCGGTGACTGGCGTCTGTATACACTGCTTACCTACAAGACGTTAAAATTTCCCTTCTCTGACCCCATGCACCCATGCTTAGGGAGTAGAGACTCTGACTGACACCAAATCATTTGAGTTTTGATCCCGGCCAGATATATCCAGCCACACTGATGAGCTGTGATACAGCGAAACAGGCTTGTATGTGGATGACTAATATAGTCATCCGCAGATCTGTTTTGATGTATCACAGCTCATCAGTACTGTTAGACATCCGATTGCTTTTTACCCAGGGTTGAAACCCAACCGAATTGGTGTCAGTCGGCATCTCTACCTTTAAGCTATTGGTGCTCGGTAGAAGGAGACAGACTTTTTAGCATGTATATTATCAATATACACGCCCAATAGCTGAGTGTGTTCTCATTCATTACTGAATGAACAATGCGTATGTATATATATATATATATATATATTATAAGCATTCGGTGATTAGCATGGAGAAGAATAAGTGTCTGACACAGTATTACTTGAAAGCATTATTATTCTTGTATCTGTTACTTTCCAAAATACAGTAAAGCAGAGATTAGAAAAACTAGAAGAGCTGCATTTGAATTACAAATGAAAACCGTGTTTGTGATTTTGGAAAGAAAGAAGATGGATGCATTAACCCAAGCATAAAAAAAAGTGGTTGGTCAATGATAAAGAGGAAGAGGTTACAGAATGCATTGTGGGAGTGTACATAACTATACATATGTTACAAGAAGTCAACTTGCTCATAAGGAGAGCTGAAGAGGGTGATTCTTGAATAAAGTTCAGTCATGGAGGTGGTAATTGATAATGGCACAGTTTTCCACTCATAACTCTTCCAAGCATTACTTGAATAATGGAAAGTAAGAAGATACTACAGAGTGCCATACAGGTCAGGGGTGAATGGGAATAGTGGAGTGAAATTGTCAGACTATGAAAGTAATAACTGAGAGAGGAAGGGTATCACCTGTTGAAGTGGCATTTTGGTTCAACTTGGCAATTAAGATCAGACAGAGAAAGGATAGCATATTTTGAATTTAAGGTGAATTGTCCATGCAGACTAAAATGAACCCGGAAGAAATAAAAATGAACTGGCACTAATGACCACAGAGAGAACACAAAGTACTGCTCTGAGCAAGAGCCTATGTTGTGTGAAATAGTCTTTTTGGATTATTGGGGGCCTGTAATTTGAATGAAGGAAGAAGAAAAAATAAAATACTGCTTACTTCTATAGTGGGAAAGAAGAAACAGTGACAGGAGATTTATTTTATAAAAAAGCTAACACGGAAAACAGAGGAAAGAGATGAATTGTGGGAAGAAAGAAATACTCTAACATTCAACCGAAAATAGGCATCAGAGATTTTTTGCTCATTTCATGTTGGAAAATCATGAAGGAGGGAGAAAATGTGACAGTAAGGAAAGGTTGGGACAGATCCTTGGAAAAGCTTCTTCATTTTTCTTTTTTGCATTCAAACCAGAACCTTCCAAGGAAATTTCAAAACATGTAACTTATTTATTTCTGATGATCCCATTTTATTTCTCCAATGAGATGATATTTCTGCGCTCCCATAAAATTACTAGATTAGTCGCCATTGGATACATAGAGTGTGGGATGCATGGAGTTTTCAGTCTGATGTCTCTTCTCTCTTTCAGTTGCTGCTTCTATTACAGTGCTCGTATCTGTGTTCTGCTCGGATGATTTGGGCACAGAATGCTTGTCAATTCTTTCCATCATTTTATTCTCTAACATTAAGGCAATAATCAGAATTTCTCTCTCTTCTCAGAAAACATATCAGAGAAGGATACGCATGACATTCACCAAAAATAAGGATATAATATGATAGGATTCTGTCCTCATCAGCATCATTATTATTATTATTGTCATAATATTCTGGCTGTTGTACTTTCCAGCTTTCTTTCTGGAAATTGTGAACCAAAGCTTTCATTTAATCCATATGGGTTAGGGTTTATTTGTGAGAAGATATTATCAGTTAATACTTTCTAATTAATTATGCTGGGTGATGTCACTTGTGATGTGTGTTGTGGTGCATTGGATATCGGCTCGGAACGAGAAATCGGGGAGCCAAGTTGAATTCATTGTATTCACTTACGCGCAAATACCCTTGGGAAAGGTATTAGTCTGCCCATTCCTTCCAGTTATGGGTTAAATAACAGGACATATTGGGTTGTATAGCCTTGGTCGGCAACCAGTCTACCACAGAAAGTAATGGCAACCTACTGCGGGATAATATTCTGCCCAGTCAGTCATGTCTCTTTCGAGACATGATCGCCCAAGCATGTATCACATGTGGCACTTAACTAACTGATGTCACTTGCCTGCTTCTTATATATATATATTACATTTTTTGCACTCTACGATTATCATTTATAAGTAATTGTACTAAAATTTGATTCAATCATAATCAATGCTACTATTGATGTCAGTATAACATAATTAACAATAAAAAATACAAAAAATTAAGAAGAAAAGAAAAAATGCAAAAGTAAACAAAGAAATTTATTGGAGGTTATTTTATAACGTATTCAAAAATTCTACTAGTTTTAGTGAAGTTTTTCTTTTCTATTTATTAGATCCAAGCATGAAACATTTAAGCAATTATTTAAGCAACTGCTTCTTCAACTGATGGATTTTATCTATAATTACTAAAAGTTACTATGGCAGGCACCTAAAGAAGTTTGGAGAGTAGAACGGATGAATTACTATGACTATAACAGACCAGGATACTAGATATGTGTGAGTTGTCATTCCCTCTTTATTTCCAAAGTCATTAAAGAATTGTTACATATAAACATATATATATATATACACACACACTTAAGACTTTTAGTGAAATTTGTGTGTATATATATATATGTGTGTGTGTGTGTGTGTGTGCGCACATAAAAATCTCCTTTTACTTAATTAGTTCATAAGGTAATTTTTTTGTAAATGGATCCATGCACAGATCATGTATACAGGGTACATGAATAAATTGTTGTTTAAATTAATAAATATAATAACAATGACTTTTTATTTCAAGAGATATTTTTGAGTAATTTTGGAAAATATATCTTGAAATAAGCTAAAAAGAGTAAATTTATTCAATAAAATCACAGCTGGCCTCAACCACAGTCTATATATGACTTTGGAATCTCATGCAACTCTGCTGGACAGTCACATTGTTTAAATTTTCCCCCTACTGGCAGCAAACCACCTTTATGTGTACAAGAAACCAGTTTAGCAGATATGCTATTGGTTTTGATATCACAAATGCATTTAGCCTGCTGGCCTTCTGCATAAGCTTCGGAGCTATAGTATTTCTGAAGGATTATTTGATTTAATCCAACCATTTCTATCAAATTGTGAAATGAAGGTTGTTTTAAATGGGAAAGCTTCCAGATACTCAAGGCTCTATCCTAGGTCCTATGCTTTTTGTGATATTTTTTTTTTTTAAATCGTTTCACCCCAAGCAAGGTATTCCACTGCCACTATTACGCTTAGGTCTACATAGTGGAAGGTAAATAGAAAGAGTGGTTAGATATAGGAAATGTCAGAGCGGGGGTGATAGGTAGTTGGGAGGATGGGAAGAGTGTTTGAAAAAATGGAAGCGAGTTATTGTGTTAGGAGGTGTCTATTGACCTTACATTTAAACTCCTGGAGATTGTAGCCATTGGGGAAGCAGTCATGTAGAAGGGAATTCCACAGTCAGGAAGTACGAGAAAAGAAACTGTTGGAGTAGAAGTTGCGGTTGCATTTTATCGGTTTCACTGTAAAAGGGTGGGATCTAGTTGCTAATCTAGTATCTCGTGCAAATTCGAACCTAGCGGGTACCAGTGATCTAAGTTCATCAAAGCAGAAGCCATGGAAGTATTTATAGAAGAGACACAGGGAAGCCACGTTGCGCCGGTGAGAGAGAGACTGCAGGCGGTCTGCCAAGTCAGTATTGATCACATTCAATCTTCCCAAGTAGGCATCTATACAGATGACACCACCATCTCCAGTCTCATTAAGAACAAAGTAAAACCTGTCTGCTGCCCTTCAAAAGGACATCCAATCTGCAACTGAATGGGATAGGAAATGACTCATGAATTTTAATACCTCCAAAATGAAGCTGTTCTCATTTAACCACCAAGAGAAACTTTCCTGCCTACCATCAGAATGGATGATGCTAGTCTCCTAGAGAGCAACACACGGTGCCTCATTAGTCTCACTCTCTCAAATGACCTCAAATGGAATAACTACACTGAATCCAGAGTTGCACCTACTGTTAGGAAAACCAAGTTGCTGCATCAGCAATAGTTAAGAAATATTTGAACTTTGAACTGGGCATCCGCACTTGTGTTCCCCACTTTAAAAACTGACCTTGTGTCACAACTCATTCTTGTGGAAGAGTGGGTAAGCATTCTTACTGCTAGGAAGGTTGGGTCACTCTGTCAGGCCAGGAAGTTTTTCTCATTAGAATCTATTGTGCACATATATAAATATACAATTTCTCTGTGCATTGAATACTGTTACCATATCTGGTTGGGGTTTCTTGCCATTCATCTTGTGGTTTTTGACAAAATCCAAAGAAGGATCTGTTATATAATCAATCCTGTCTTGGCAGCCTGCCTTCAGTCATTTTTTCACTGACGTAATGTAGCTTCCCTCTGTCTTTTCTACAAGTATTTTCATGGCAACTGTTCTGACAAACTATTCCCCCCTCCAGTCCCCTAACCACATGAATTTATGTGTACTACTAGATTGGCATCATGGTCACATCCTTTTCACACCAAAATATTTAAATGTAAGTTCCTTTTCTATTCTAACAGTTTTTTTTTCACGCTTACCATTTGTTAAACTCGCTTCTATTTGCTTGCTTCCCTAATTACTACAATCTATGAATGTTTATATACAATATCAATTGCCATATTCTATCTACTTGATTCCCATTCATCTTTTACCCTTTGTTAGACACCCCTGTACCTTCTTTTTTTTATTCACTTTCTCTAACTCCCTATACACCAGTGGCATTCCTATCTTACTTGGGATGAAATGATAATGAAAAAGAAAAAAAATTATATATATATATATATACACACACACACATGCATATACATATATATACACACATACATACATACATATATTTATATATATATTCAAATCAGAAATAGGGTTGTTTCAACAAGAGAAATTGGTATAGAATAAAAAGTGCAAAAAGCCGTGAACGTTTTGTTTAAAGCATGGATTTATTGTTGTTGTTGTTATTATTTATATTACGTGCTTTTTGAATGATACATTAAGTGTCCATAGTGGCATTTGTGATGCTACATGTGTTTTGAGTCTAAAGTTGACTATTCAGGCAAATAAACTTGTGACTTCACATATCAAGATCCGTTTGCTTTTCTGATGGCAAAGGTATCATGTATAAATAAATAAGTCAAATGGTGACCTATCAGGTCAGAGAGTTTGTGTGTGCAAATTGGGTTTATTTCACACTCGCACCATAAATTTCTTCTGGCACCTTCCTTGTCTGTAAAGAATTTTTTTACTGACTTGCAAAATTTGATTTCATCTTTATACTTGAAAAGTGTTTTCAATGATTTTTACTGTGTGTGTGTGTGTGTGTGTTTTAGTTTTTCACATTCAAATGTTGTGTGTCTGTGTGTGTGTCATGTTGTTTTCATGAGTGTGTCACACTCATGATACAGGAAGAAATATATATGAAATTCGAATGCAAAAAAAAACACATGCTCACACACACACACTAAATTCAAATAGTATCTCCAAAGCAATAAAAAGAAGTAGATGACCCATAGAGTAAAAAATCGCTGAAAACAATTTTCAAGTATAAAGACGAAATCAAATTTTGCAAGTCATTGAAAAAATTCTTCACAGACAAGGAAGGCGCCAGAAGAAAATTAACATACGAGTGAAAGAAAACACAACCCACACACATAAACTTTCTGACCTGGTTGGTCGCCACTTGACTTATCTATTTATGCATGGCCACCAGAAAAGCAAAAGGATCTCGATATGTGAAGTCACAAGTTTATTTGCCTGAAGAGAATCAACTTTATACTCGAAACACGTGTAGCGTCACAAATCCCATCATGGACACTTAATGTATCATACATAAAGCAAGTAATATAAATAATAATAACAACAACAATAAATCCACACTTTAAACAAAATGTTCAGGGATTTTGCACTTTTTCTTCTATATGTAAGTATATATATATATATATATATATATATATATATATACACACACACACACATCTCATTTTATTGAAGAAAAAGATTTATATTTTAGAACTACACTGCAAGAAGAGCCAGCAGTTTCAGAAAGTGTGAAAATGAATGCAAAATAAAACAAAATTGACAATTGACAGTGTTTGTTCAATTTGCATGCATGTAAAACAATTTTTTTTTGTCTCATAAAAAGTATATTCCTCTTTCCTGATCACATGATAGCATGATGATTTGACTGGATATTTTCCTGACATTCAGCTAATCTTGAACTCTCTGAGATACAAAGAGCAATTACCTCTTTTTGTCTGTACGTGCAAAGATCCATATTTGGAAATCAGAAGTCATGTGCCAAAACCTCGGTACAACAAATTTGGATGTGTGGCATCAGTCCAGTTTCATAGTTCAAACTGAATGGATGGTCAGCTAAGCCTGCTATAAATTCGGATGTGTGAAATCAGTAGAAATCTAATAAGATTTCAGAGATAAAAAGTTGATTCATAGATATCAACTCCAGCATACTGACAACAATAACTACAACAAAACAAACAAAAATATCAAAGAATAGAAAGATTCAACTTGACTTTTAATCTTTACTCAACCCCTAGACAAAAAAGAAAAAAAATCCATTTCACTGGTAAAACTTTCTGCCAGTGAGGAGAAAAGAAAAGAGAGAGAGAGAAAGAAAAGAAAAGAGAGAGAGAAAGAAAAGAAAAGAGAGAGAAAGAAAGAAAAAAGATGAAGGAAAAGGAAGAACTGAAGGAATCTGTTTTGCAGATTTCTACCCTTCAAGGAGAAGAGAAAAAAAATATAGAAGGAAAACGAAATATTAAAAAGAACGAGAAATACACAAAAGACACTAAAATGAAAAGCAAGAGAAAAAGGAAAGAATGATTTTTTTGAACATAAGTCCTTCGTTTCTATAACTTGTTCTGTCTTGACTCATTTTGACTCTTGTTGTTTGTAATTGCATACAAGTTGATTTTAAATTTTTTGTCAAAATAATATTCACCTTTCTGACAAGAGATCCCCCACACCATAATTTTTTGTTTTGTAATCTGTATTTTGCCTGTCTTTCATATTCTAAAATACCCTAACATTGTTTTTTCCATTTGTACACTTAGGAAATAAAATATTTATTTATTACTCTTATATCATTGAATAATAATTCAGCTTAGCTCAGACGTGTTTGACCAATCAGGAAAGATACCTTTAAGAAAATATTGTGATTTTATTTTGTATGTTATTACACCTCCCTTTATTTTGTATGTTATTATACCTCCCTTTATTTTGTATGTTATTACACTTCCCTTTATTTTATATGTTATTATACCTCCCTTTATTTTGTATGTTATTATACCTCCCTTTATTTTGTATGTTATTATACCTCCCTTTATTTTGTATGTTATTATACCTCCCTTTATTTTGTATGTTATTATACCTCCCTTTATTACCATAATAGTAAAGTACAGTGGTACGTAACAGTTGGTGCTCTTGTCCGGTAAATTCTTTCCTTTATAAATTTGATCATTCAGCTGAGTGGAATTGTGAACACAGCAGTTGATAGTTGGAAATGGTAGATAGAAAGAGGTTCATAGCATCTTCCTCTGTAACAGGATTGCTAAAATTAAAAAAAGATAGTAGTTGGAGAGAAACTAGATTCAGATGTAAGAAAATCATATAGAAAAACATAGATAAAAAAAATTATAGCAGAAGATATGGTCAACAATGATGTGTTCAATGACAATGTGTTATCACAGTTCTCAACAGAAACACCCAAGCTTTGAGATGGCCAGGATTAGAGCAGAAACAAAAAAGGCTAAAATCAGTGCTGAAGTTGAAACATCTAGAAAAACACAAGAAACCCAAGTCAGAGAAATAGACAACAGAAGAAAGTATAGCCAAAATGAGTTTTATTTAGTTAAGGAAATGCAGTTAGTACTACCATTGAACAAGGAAGATATTGATAAATACACCCTCTAATTTAAGAAAGTAGCATCTCATTTCAATTGGCCATTAGATGCATGGTCCACATTATTCCATACAGTACTAAAAGGTAAAGCCCAAGAGGCTTATGCTACAGTTTATTAAAGATAGTGCAGACTATGAAGTAGTAAAGGCAAGTTTGTACACCTTTCAGGTGTACAAACTAGTGCCCAAGGCATGCCAACAGAAATTTCAAAATTATAGTGTATGTGTGTGTACATGTGTGTGTGTGGTTTTATATATATATATATATAGTTTTTAATGTATATTCACATATATATTCCAAGAACTATTAAACTTTACAAAACAGGAATGTTCAAATCATAGATGTATTTGATATTCCTATATATATATATATATATGCACACACACACACACATCTATCTAAACTTATTTATAAATGGAACTCTGTGTGTGTGTGTGTGTGTGTGTGTGTGTGTGTGTGTGTGTGTCCATTACCTATAGACTCCGAAACGGCTGAACCCATTTTCTTGAAAATTTACACAGTTGTACTATAAGCGTCTGCGAGTGTTCTTAGCTAGGCATTGTGTCGAGGTAGACCCAATAAATATCAAAAATCAATAATCGAAAAAATCGGGTTATAGAAGGAGTGATCCAATTTTAATCAAATTTATACACTCATAGACAAAGACATAAAAAACGATATTCAGAACTTTCAAGGTTGCAGTTCTTACAATAGTGCAGAAAATTTGATATCGATACCAGGAAATCAAAATTTAACTTACATCCATTCATTTTTCTTTCAGTCTACGGTTTCGCTTTAACTGGAGACAACTATTGCTTTTTAGTCTTTCGCGCCAATGTCCAAAGAGTCTGAGCTCCAGGACCATGGATTAGTTTTAAAGCTTTCATTACACCTGAGCAACGCCAGGCTATACTGCTAGTGGTAACAATATGTTTGGCTTTAATTGTTACATTTCTACAGCTGTTTTCTTTGATTATAGCTATATATATTTATCATTACTGGAGATAATAGTGATAACATAGCTAAGCTATCTTCCTGTCAGTATATATCACAATGTATGTTTGTTGTTTACAGACAAAAATAACATTTTCATTTGGTATTTTTCAGGACACTCTGCTTCCATTTTTGAATTAATCTCAAGCCATTGACAG
Source organism: Ascarosepion bandense (assembly GCA_037127315.1). Taxonomy (NCBI): domain Eukaryota; kingdom Metazoa; phylum Mollusca; class Cephalopoda; order Sepiida; family Sepiidae; genus Ascarosepion; species Ascarosepion bandense. The sequence goes on from JBBBDQ010001155.1 coordinate 827,102, forward strand.
AGCCTCATCTGTGAGGGACACAAGTGAACAGATTTACAATATCCTTTCCTTTAACACCAGTCTTGATGATTAAATCCAGCACCTCAATGCAGGTGGTGACATTGATCTACTGATTGTATTAAGATGTGCATAGTATGAGATTTGTTCCTCAAAGTCCACTGATGATGTTTTAAATATCATCGCCCATACACACTGTAGCCTCTTTCTCAGATACAACATTGCAAGCCTGTTGCTATTCTATTATTATTTCTATGGTAAATGTTCAAATGAACTTTTTTCTATCATTTCTGACATTTAAATATAAGGACCAAGTTTATTTTTCCAAGGACTGCTACTTTGTAGAACAGACTTTCATGTAGATGCTTCCCTGTAAACTACAACAGTAACCTCTCCAAGTCAAAAGTCATATCACACCACATTCATTATAACCATTCTAACAGAAATCTTGTTTTAGGGTGAACCTTATATATTTCTAAATAGATCTTGTATTAGATGAATCTTAGTATTAGGACCTTAAATAAGTTCCCACTGATTTTTCATGAAAAGTGATGTTTTATTTACAAAAATTATTAAGAAACTTGTAACTGAAAATATTGTCCATTGCAAGCCACTACTTTTTTCAATCTCCTTGGCAGCATTTGAATTCAACGTCAGAAAAATGACACGTCTTTTGAGATTAACCATGAGTCAAACCATTTTTTTGGCATCTTCATAAAAACAAAAGTTTTGCTCAGCCACACCTTGTGCCATTAATCAGAAGAAGTGATTATCAGAGAATGCAATGTCTAGTGAATATGGGGGGGTGTAGGACTTCCCATTAATGTGTTTCCAAGAATATTTTCATCTATTTTGCAACATGTAGCCTTGTGTTATCATGTTGCAAAATCCCTTTGCCATGTGTCTGCTCATATAGTGGCCATTTTTTATTCAATACTTGGCTCAAACACATCAATTGTAGCCAATAGTGATCTCCCAGGATGATTTAAGTCAGTTTGAGCAGCTTATAATAAATTAAACCCAACTGATTCCACCAAATGCAGAGCAGAAGTGTTGAACTATGAATATTCGGCTTTTCTACCAATGTTGATGCATGACCAGGCTCACCCCATGATCTTCTATGCTTAGAGTTATTGTAGTGTATTCAGTTCTTATTGCCAGTTCTGATACAATGCATAAGATCTTTCCTTTTCTGCTGGTGAAGCAGCTTTTCAAACATGACAAGACGCTATTTAATGTCTCTCGACTTCAACTCGTACAGCCTTAATGTCCTTGTTTTTTAATCATTCCTAATGCTTTCAATGTTTTGAAATTGTTGTGTGATCAACTCCAAATGATTTTGCAAATTCAGTTTGCACCTAACATAAGTCTTCGTGAAGTAATGCCTCCAATCTTTTGTCTTCAAACTTTTTCAGTATGCCAGGGCATTCTTTATCTTCAACATCAAAATCATTCTTTTTGAAGCATCTAAACCAATTTCTGCAGGTTGTTTCTGACAGAGCATGGTTGTTGTAAGTCTCAACAAGAATTCTGCATGTTTCAGCTGCAGATATCTTTTAAATAATGAATTGCAGTAAAAATTCTCCACAAATACATTTTCTTTGGCACATAATCTGACAATGTGTTTAATGCTATGAAAAACAAAGTTGTTCACACTGTGGCAAAATGACATACACTGAATTTCAAGCTTGCTTACAGTACTTCCTTATAGATGTGTTACCATCTGAAACTACACACACAAAGTTCTGGGAATGCCATCTGTTAGAAAACAGCAAGATCTTATTCTAGGTCCTAATATTAAAACAAAGTATTTCTAAACAGATTGTATGGTTCTCACAGGATTTGTTAGATATGAACTGTTTTGTGCCTGGCAATGTGGTAATTTCATACTACAAGCATCGTGTATCTTTTCATTTTTTGTGTAAGACTGAAAACTGCCATATTAATACTCTTAACACACTTGAAAAAGATGAAATTAAAATTTTATGCCTATCACCTAACATTTTAGGTCATTTTTCATTTTGAGCCTGATGAAGAGATACCTTTATCAGTGTCTCAAAAGTCATGAACAGGACCAATGAAACTCCATGATATTTGGGGTAACCTGCATAAAGAAATAGATGAAGATGCTGAGAGAAAAATATTTACATTGTTTAGTCCATTTCAGATTCATATAGAAGCTCATCCCTTGTTCTTCCCTGTTTAGGATGTGGTTTCTGGCTTTCTCTCTTCTAATCTTTTTACTCTTACGTAGCCCCCTGCACATCAGTGGCGTTACCACCTTGCTTGGGGTGATATGATTAAAAATAAAAAAATTACAGTGGAAAGATTATAGTGTAGTCATTTTAACAATGGATGACGGATTTGTTTATGTTTTTTTTTTTACAGATTATTAAACATTTGTGTTATTTAAAGCTAAAACATATTTGAGATATGAAGTATAATTCATTTTTTCAAGTGAATATTGCATTAACATTTTTGAGAATATCAATGACAAGTCCTACTACCTACCGATAACTGGGTAGAGGAAATGGAGTAATATCTTTCTCAAGGGTATTTGTGCATATGTTAATGTAATGAACCAGATTGAACTTCAAACACAGTTTTGACTTCTCATTCCAAGTCGCTAGCCATTTAACCACCCACACATTCACAATTTGTGGAAGAGAGATATAAGTGCATCGGAATATTACAAGTAATCAAATGCAGTTTCAACTGCATTTAATAAGCTGATTAATGCTAAGAATATATAAATTTTTGAACTTCTTTTTTCACTTCAAATCACAAATTCGCAAAAGATAATATTTACTGACAGTTGTTATAAAAGTTTTTTTCTTCTTGGAACATTGCTTATGGCAATCCATTTCAATGTCCTGAAAAATGTTTCAGTTTCATCTGGCACAAGATGGAAGAAAATATTTGAAGAATTTGAAAAATTATGTTTAAAGTTAGAAACAATCAACATATTTTTGTTAAATTGCAGTGACAAAGGAGAAGTCAATCAGTTACGTGCCATACGTGATACACGCTTTGGCGATCATGTCTCGAAAGAGACATGACTGACTAGGCAGGAAGATTATCCCGCAGTAGATTGCCATTGCTTTCTGCGGTAGACTGGTTGCCGACCAAGGCTATAGAACCCAATCTGTCCTGCTATTTAACCCATAGCTGGAAGGAAGAGACGGATTAATACCTTTCCCAAGGGTATTTGCGCGTAAGTGAATACAATGAATTACAACTGGAATTCGAACTCGGCTCCCCGGCTTCTCGTTCCGAGCCGATATCCACTATTGTGTTTTCTGTGTTGTCAAAAAAAAGCATAAATTAGAATCAAGATTGGGCCAACTTTAGTAGGGCTAAACATAATCATCCTTGTATATCCTCATAACCTGAAATGCATGCTTCCTCTCTATATACTCTTAAAATATGCAACAACTATCTTGAGTGACACTTCCACCTTTTATTGAGTGAAAAATAGTGTAAAAACAAAAAACAAAACAAAACAATAGTCTATAGAAGCCTGTACATTATTTCACATTTTATTTTAAAAAAATCTTTTGTTCTTTAACCCTGTCACACGGTCATGGGGTATCTGATACCGACGCTTTTTGTTTCATTGATCACGACCGTGTCCCAGGGTTAAACAGTTATAAGCTGTTTTTGCTTCCTGACACAGTTTACTTTCACCTTACCCAACTATGTAATTTTTCTTCTTTTTATTTTATATCTTCAAATCAATTACAGGGGAGACATCTTTATTTTTTGATTGGCATCCTACATATACCTTGAAAGGGCAGTATTATTTTTATATTTATTATGTCTCTACTGATATTTTGTGGTTATGCAACCCTATTTCTGGTGCCAAGAAAGAGGGAAGAGAGTGAGAAAAGATAATAATTGAATATTTTTTTCTTTCTTTTTCATCCACTAGAAGATAGGTGAAGGATATTCTATGAAGACCACCAATGAAAAATAAATTAATGAAATTACAGTCCCCAAAAACAAATAGCCATTTAAGAGAGAGTTTTTTTGTGACTCTTGAGGGCTGGCTGCAAGTTTGGTCAAGAGGGATACAGATTCTTATCACTATGTTCAAAATGATCATTATTTGCGAAAAGTGGTTCACAGTTATAACATCATTGCTTGAATAGTCACTCCATTGAACCAAGGGAGGCCTTCAAAAATACCAATCACCTTACAAATCATATTATTTTGAAGGGCACAAAGAAAGTTTTCTAAAGTTAAACATTTTAATCATTTCACCCCAAAAGCAAAACAACCAAGCCACAGTGGCTTAATGAGTATCAACAAATAAATTAAAAAGAAAAATATTAAGGAGCAAGAGGAATAGAAGAAAACAATTGATACTGCATGTAAATATTTGAAAATCAAAGTTGACTGGAAAGTAAGAAGCCAGAAGAGAGTTCCTTAAGTAGGAAGTGGGAGAAAAGAATTGTTAGTAGAGAACTTTAAAGTTATAACAGAATTTATATTTCATTAAATTTATTAAATTTTTATTAAAAATTTTATTTTATTTAAATCTATTAAATTTAAATCTATTAAATTTATAACAGAAAGTTGACTGGAAAGTAAGAAGCCAGAAGAGAGTTCCTTAAGTAGGAAGTATGAGAAAAGAATTGTTAGTAGAGAACTTACAGCTACATTTAGCCATTTCAAGTGTAAACTGATGAGACTTTGCTGCAATTCTAGTACTTCATTTAAATTCATAAAGTCTAAGCATTGTAGATGGAAATTCATCAGAGCAATTACTATGAATGTATCTATAGAAAAGGCATGGGAAAGCTACATTACATCAGTAATGACTAATGACATTGTATATTCTTTGGATTGTCAAGTATCTCTAAATATATAGTAGATGTACCAGAGCAGACGTGGCAGCAATATTCAAAGCAAGGATGAATAGTAGACTAATGAAAGGCAGAAAAAGTTTCCTTTTGGCAGTGTTAAGATTAAGAAGGCACCCCTTGCCACAGTTAACAGATTGTAGGTCATTTTTGAGATCAACTGATAATTTGACATTATCAAACTGATCAAACTTAAGACACTAGTAAATAGTTGTGCCATCAGCACAGATACTGCATTGAGATGACATCAAAAAGGTCATTGTTGAAAATTTAGAACAACGTAGGTCTAAAGATAAGCTCTGTAAGATCTAGAAGATTTGCTGTCCAAGATCACTTTATTTTGTAGATTCTTGATTTAGAATATTATTACATATTTTAATACTGAATTATTTTTTTAAAATTTTATGTAAAGCAGAGTGTTGAGGAAAATGATTTCTTAATATCTAAAAAGATCTTTGTTTTAACTGCCAAATTAAATGGTAGCATAAACTGAATCACATATCTTCTAGCACATTCTTCTCTAAAATTTAAATTACATTTCTGACCCTTCAACTTATCCTTTATTGCATGGAATATATTTTCATTCAATGAGTTGGTCAGTAATCTGTGTATCTAATACATTATAGTATATGTTTTATTTTATTATACATTTAGAGTGCATCTTTATTGCCATGTTATGACATTTTGGCCATTGTATGCTCTAGGCTTCTTCAAGAATTATGAACTAAACTCTTTATTCTGATCACTGGCGTATATAATTTTTGTTCCGTGTGTGATGCCACTTCCTGACGTCATGTAGTTATTTCCTTTTAACTCAAATCTCTAAATTATCTGTCCCCAGTATAGCCATATTATTGAACTCAGAACTTTGGGTTAAGTCACTGGAACTAACCAATGCCTACATCCATGTGTCCAGGAACTAACCAATGCCTATATTTATGTGGGCCATGTGTTCTTGAGGACATCAGTGTATGAATTTCTTAGACTTATAAACCTAATGCCTCAGTAAGCATTTTACCAGAGCTCATATTGCAATCTTTGATGCTAATGATTTTCTCTAGCCTTCTGTATTAATGGTTCCCATATTATATTCATTTCTATTTTTTGCAAGCTTAGGAGATCTTTGTGGCCTAGCATATGCACTGATTCCTTAAGTTTACGTAGTTTCTATTCTACTTTTTAAGACTTTTGCAATGTTGCATGCAGCGGACAATCTCTTTCTTTTTTATTGTATGAGTGGTGAGAGCTGAAATGGAGGTATTGATTGGTGAATGTTGGTTTGCAGTAAATGGATGTCTTGAATCTCTCTTCAAGATATTAGGACAACCAGGAATGCTATTGTTGTTGTTCTATTTTTCCATTGTGAACTGAATCGATGCTCTTTTTGAGTTCACATAGTCCGGTAATGTCTGGACCTCTTCCTGGTGTGGCCAGAGTATGAAAGTGTCATCAACATATCTCAGCCATAGAGTTGACTTTAGTGATGTGGATTCTAATGCCATCTCTTCAAAGTATTCTAAGTATATGTTAGCCAATAATGGTGATAATGGCGAGCCGTTTGCTAAAACTTTCATCCTGATAATATGTCTGATCTCATTATGAAGTGCATTGTTTGTGTGCATAAAGTCAGCATCTCCATCAGGTTATCTAGTGGTATACTGGTATATTCTCCTAGGGATTAATTCAAGGACAGTCTGTTCCTGACTTATGGTAGTGCCTCCATCATGAGTACCATGGTGAACAAACTTACCAGATCCAGATTCACCATCTGGTTCCATTGGATGAGAGGGTCTTTGATTAGTTCCATGAAATGAGCAAAGTTTCGGATATAGGATAGTGACTTTTCTATCAGTAGGTCAATTATATCCACAAGCAACTCAGTGAGTGGCAAGTCAGTCAAGACCAAAGATCACTTCCAGCCTAAGACATACAGGCAATTATCTCAACACTACTGCCAGCTACCTCACATGTATGGGCTACCCAAGATTTCATGAAGACGGTATTCCACTCAGGTTGATTGTTAGCAGTCAAGGCTCAAAATGAATACAATATGGAAACCATTAATACAGAATGCTAGAGAAAGTCAATAGCTTCAAAGATTGCAATATAATTGCTCTTGTAAAAATTTCTTACTGAGACATTAAGTTTATAAGTCCAAGAAATACATACACTGATGGTCCAGTGGATATAGGTGTTGATTAGTTCCAGTGATCTGACCCAAAATGTTGAAAGTTCAATACCTGGCTACACATAAATTTGATGAACAAATAACTTAGAGTGTTGAGTTAAAGTGAGATAAATACATAACATTTGGAAGTGGCATCATACATCAAAAGAGAATTATATACCCTAGTGATCAAAATAAAGGGTTTGGTCCAGAATTCCTAGCACCTCAAGAAGGCTAGAGAGTGTGTCATAAAGATGAGCACAACAATAATGTAAATACTACCTCATCTCAGAAATATAAATAGATTTAGAGTGGTTGGACATTATATATATATATATATATATATATATATATATATATTTCTAAACATATACTGTTAAATATAAGAGACAATGAATGTCTATTATGTTTAATCATGAGCCGTTCTAAATGTCGTATTTTGGCTTTAATTTCTGTTGAAAATAAAGACAAAAATTGTCCAACATTTGGATAACTTTTATTAAGTTGGTTCTAAGCTTTCAGCTCACATGAGCCATCTTCAGAGAGGTTATAAGGATGGTAACGCAATAACATCCACCATCAGCGATGATTTTATCTTGTGTTGACATAAAACTCTGCTAAGCAATGGCAATAGTTACCAAAAATAACAAACCCAGTTCTCAAATTTGCAATGCGGTTCTATGACGTCACACCGCGTGATAGCACAAAATGACAACAGAACCATATATTCAAATGCAATGTAATGTGTTATGACCAGATTTAAATGTGATTTTATTAAGTGGGTGTTGTTTGGATTTAATGTAGATGGCCTCCAATATCTGAAGATTCTTTTTACTGCATGTATGAGTGAGGATTATTGTATTGTTGACTAAAAGCTTAGAACCAACTTAATAAAAAATTATCCAAATGTTGGAGAATTTTTATCTTTATTTTCAATTGAAATTAAAGCCAAAATACGACATTTAGAACAGCTCACAATTAATATATAATATATATATATCCAGGTGAAGAGAACCAACAGTTTTAGAATGCTGAGTTCTCCGGCATTTACTTTTTTAAAAAAGTGCTCAATACAACAAATATTGTAGAACATAATATAATTAAATTTGTTTTTATTTAAAATTAATATAGTTTACATTGCTACATGGAAATTTCTATGCTTCAAGATTTTACCTCATCATCAGGCCATGTTAGCTTATAGTAGTGAATATGATTTTCATTTGAATATAAGAAACAATGTTTCTTATTTATGGATGTGAGAAGACAGAAAAATTTATGTGTGTGTTCAATTTAACTAATCAGAATAGAGATCTACTTAAAATTTGATAATATAGGTTATATTTTTGGGGAATACATGATTTTTTTAAACCTTAACAGGAAGAGTGTCAGTCTATCAAAACCCCTGTTTAGACTGCATTTCCATTGATGCATTAATTATTGTTGCAAGGATATTGTCATAGTTTTCTCTGTATCCCAGCATTTTCTGGAAGAAATAAGAACAAAAGAAAATATTGTATATTTTTCATGTGACTTAAAGGTACCTTTGAGAGTAATTATACTGTTTTTATTTCAATTAATGTAAATGAAGATAAACAACAAACAGTTAGGAGTATAATATATAGGATATTTATTTGACCAAATATCGTGTGTGACAGGTCTCTAAGAGAATGTAATTAAGAATGCACCTCGTGGCCTCCTTCTCTTCTCTGGTCCCCCTGGCGGCCCCTCTCAGGTTCATGGGGACAATCGGTCTTCCAGACTTGTGGGATAAGCTGTGTTAGATGTTAACACTTCAACTCTTTTCTTTCTTGTGCTGAGGATATATTTTTTTTTGTTTTGGTGGTAGCATCCAGAGACTAATTGTTGGAAAAATGGAAGAAAAAGATGAACAAAATTATGTGTCTGGAAATTCAGAAATTAAATAGAGGATCCTTTGAGTTCAGTTGTGAATCCAAGAATGTTGAAGGAAGGAACCCCCTTTTTAAATGAAAATATTATTGATATATTGATATATTATTGATATATGCCAAAGTGGCTCTCCTGATGGCTTGGTCCTGTGATGTTACTACGTCGACGATGGACTTCATAATGAGTGGAGCCACATTCAAAACAAAACTCAGATGTGTACGGCAGAATTGACAACCTTTGAACATAACTGTTTGAAAAGGCCAGAGAGCCTTGTCTACGTGGATCTGCAGGTAAGCATATCTCAGATCTAGAGGCAACACATTGGCTCCTTGCTGTTACCATTTTCTGAGTTTCTCCTTACACTGACATCCACATTGGCGGTAAATGCCTCCACAAATCCATTTAACTTGTGATAGTCGAGCACTGAGTAGACCTTCTGCTTATGTTCTTGGACAGCTGCAATTAAGTGAATCAAACTCTTAAGTAGGCCAAGTTCTTCTTCGGGGTACAGTATCAACTATCCATGGTGCTGCCACAACAAAAGCTCTTTCTTGTACATAACCTGAACATGCTTGGGCACTTCATACTCCTGTACTGTGTTCTTCAGTTTATTAGGTATTTGACCATTTACCCACTTCCACAACAGTCCATGTTTTTTGCTTCGATCGAACATCACACCAAAGGCAGGCTCGTCAATTAAAATAGTGGCACATATCTTTACTCCCTCAAAACACACTTCACCTAATTCAGTTAAGTGCACGCCTCCAAGGCTTTTAATTACATCAAACCCAAGAAGGAGATCAAAGCCCAACATTTGTCCATCAGCAACCAGCACCTCAATGTCCACAGGTTTGGCCTGTCCAACATCCAACTTAATTCTTCCGAACCTATGGCATGTCAGGGTTCTTCTGTTAGCTGTTAGCACTCCCACACTCCTCTGCCTCCAAGAACGGTATCTATATTTTTTGCTCATCTGTGAGCATTCAGAGTCCACCAAAATCAGGTACTCTTGTCCATCGACCAGCATCCTAGTGTTTATCTGGGAAGAAAACCTACACTGGCATCATCTTCCCTCAGGCATTTCCCTGGTATTTATCTCCAACATGACCAGTTTTGTTGCTGCTGTAGTGCGAGCTTGAGGTTACCTCCCTGTCATTTTGTGTTGTGTGGTGGTGGTCTGTCATTACCAAAGTTCCTCACACATTCTCGAGCGAGATATCCATCATGATTGTAACAGAAACATTTGGGTTTCCATGGTGACTGCTGCACTGGATAATCTGATCTTTACGGCTGTTCTGGAGAGCAGTTTCTGGAAACATGGTTGGGACCAGAGCACTTGTAACAGATAACTGCCTTGCTGCCTGAAATGGTAGGTAGCACTGTCAAACGTATCTGTCAAGTGAACTGATTCCTCATCCCTTGCATCACCGATCATGATGGCTTGTGCTCGGGCTACCAGTTCCTCCACCGTCATCGTATCCATTCACACTAATGCTTGGAGTTGCTCTCTGATGTATTGTGCCATCTCAGAAGCAAACACACAGGCTATCCATTTTTCTGACAGCATTTGTCTGTGAACTGGGTGAATGCTGTGAATGAGTCCACAAAGAACGCGGTAATGAGGGCACGATTGATTTCTGCAAGGTCGGCTAGCTGTTCCTTGCCGAGTTGCTGATATACTGTAAGTGCCCCACCTGTCATTTTGCAGGGGGCAAAATCCATTCAACCCTCTCTTCGTTCAACATTTCATACATCATTTCTACGTGTTCAAGCCATTCTACCATTGGCTTGTCAGTCGTGGCTCCTTCAAACTCAGGAATTAATCACGGGTTGAACAGTCTTTTTGCCATTACATGTGGTACTGCCAAAATAACTTGTTTTTGTAGAAAGGTATGTACAGGAACAATATTCTTTTCCTTCATTCTTCTTCTTCATACACTAACAATCTTCTTCTTCATACACTAACAATCTTCTTCTTCATACACTAACAATCTTCTTCTTCATACACTAACAATCTTCTTCTTCATACACTAACAATCTTCTTCTTCATACACTAACAATCTTCTTCTTCATACACTAACAATCTTCTTCTTCATACACTAACAATCTTCTTCTTCATACACTAACAATCTTCTTCTTCATACACTAACAATCTTCTTCTTCATACACTAACAATCTTCTTCTTCATACACTAACAATCTTCTTCTTCATACACTAACAATCTTCTTCTTCATACACTAACAATCTTCTTCTTCATACACTAACAATCCTTCTTCTTCATACACTAACAATCCTTCTTCTTCATACACTAACAATCTTCTTCTTCATACACTAACAATCTTCTTCTTCATACACTAACAATCTTCTTCTTCATACACTAACAATCTTCTTCTTCATACACTAACAATCTTCTTCTTCATACACTAACAATCTTCTTCTTCATACACTAACAATCTTCTTCTTCATACACTAACAATCTTCTTCTTCATACACTAACAATCTTCTTCTTCATACACTAACAATCTTCTTCTTCATACACTAACAATCTTCTTCTTCATACACTAACAATCTTCTTCTTCATACACTAACAATCTTCTTCTTCATACACTAACAATCTTCTTCTTCATACACTAACAATCTTCTTCTTCATACACTAACAATCTTCTTCTTCATACACTAACAATCCTTCTTCTTCATACACTAACAATCTTCTTCTTCATACACTAACAATCTCCTTCTTCATACACTAACAATCTTCTTCTTCATACACTAACAATCCTTCTTCTTCATACACTAACAATCCTTCTTCTTCATACACTAACAATCTTCTTCTTCATACACTAACAATCTTCTTCTTCATACACTAACAATCTTCTTCTTCATACACTAACAATCTTCTTCTTCATACACGAACAATCTTCTTCTTCATACACTAACAATCCTTCTTCTTCATACACTAACAATCCTTCTTCTTCATACACTAACAATCTTCTTCTTCATACACTAACAATCTTCTTCTTCATACACTAACAATCTTCTTCTTCATACACTAACAATCTTCTTCTTCATACACTAACAATCTTCTTCTTCATACACTAACAATCTTCTTCTTCATACACTAACAATCTTCTTCTTCATACACTAACAATCTTCTTCTTCATACACTAACAATCTTCTTCTTCATACACTAACAATCTTCTTCATCATACACTAACAATCTTCTTCTTCATACACTAACAATCTTCTTCTTCATACATAACAATCTTCTTCTTCATACACTAACAATCTTCTTCTTCATACACTAACAATCTTCTTCTTCATACACTAACAATCTTCTTCTTCATACACTAACAATCCTTCTTCTTCGCACACTAACAATCTTCTTCTTCATACACTAACAATCTTCTTCTTCATACACTAACAATCTTCTTCTTCATACACTAACAATCTTCTTCTTCATACACTAACAATCTTCTTCTTCATACACTAACAATCTTCTTCTTCATGCACTAACAATCTTCTTCTTCATGCACTAACAATCTTCTTCTTCATACACTAACAATCTTCTTCTTCATACACTAACAATCTTCTTCTTCATACACTAACAATCTTCTTCTTCATACACTAACAATCTTCTTCTTCATACACTAACAATCTTCTTCCACTTCATACACTAACAATCTTCTTCTTCATACACTAACAATCTTCTTCTTCATACACTAACAATCTTCTTCTTCATACACTAACAATCCTTCTTCTTCATACACTAACAATCTTCTTCTTCATACACTAACAATCTTCTTCTTCATACACTAACAATCTTCTTCTTCATACACTAACAATCTTCTTCTTCATACACTAACAATCTTCTTCATCATACACTAACAATCTTCTTCCTTCACTAACAATCTTCTTCTTCATACACTAACAATCTTCTTCTTCATACACTAACAATCTTCTTCTTCATACACTAACAATCTTCTTCTTCATACACTAACAATCCTTCTTCTTCATACACTAACAATCTTCTTCTTCATACACTAACAATCTTCTTCTTCATACACTAACAATCTTCTTCTTCATACACTAACAATCTTCTTCTTCATACACTAACAATCTTCTTCTTCATACACTAACAATCTTCTTCTTCATGCACTAACAATCTTCTTCTTCATGCACTAACAATCTTCTTCTTCATACACTAACAATCTTCTTCTTCATACACTAACAATCCTTCTTCTTCATACACTAACAATCTTCTTCTTCATACACTAACAATCTTCTTCTTCATACACTAACAATCTTCTTCTTCATACACTAACAATCTTCTTCTTCATACATAACAATCTTCTTCTTCATACACTAACAATCTTCTTCTTCATTCACTAACAATCTTCTTCTTCATACACTAACAATCTTCTTCATCATACACTAACAATCTTCTTCTTCATACACTAACAATCTTCTTCTTCATACACTAACAATCTTCTTCTTCATACACTAACAATCTTCTTCTTCATACACTAACAATCTTCTTCCTTCATACACTAACAATCCTTCTTCTTCATACACTAGCAATCTTCTTCTTCATACACTAACAATCTTCTTCTTCATACACTAACAATCTTCTTCTTCATACACGAACAATCTTCTTCTTCATACACTAACAATCCTTCTTCTTCATACACTAACAATCTTCTTCTTCATACACTAACAATCTCCTTCTTCATACACTAACAATCTTCTTCTTCATACACACTAACAATCCTTCTTCTTCATACACTAACAATCCTTCTTCTTCATACACTAACAATCTTCTTCTTCATACACTAACAATCTTCTTCTTCATACACTAACAATCTTCTTCTTCATACACTAACAATCTTCTTCTTCATACACGAACAATCTTCTTCTTCATACTAACAATCCTTCTTCTTCATACACTAACAATCCTTCTTCTTCATACACTAACAATCTTCTTCTTCATACACTAACAATCTTCTTCTTCATACACTAACAATCTTCTTCTTCATACACTAACAATCTTCTTCTTCATACACTAACAATCTTCTTCTTCATACACTAACAATCTTCTTCTTCTTCATACACTAACAATCTTCTTCTTCATACACTAACAATCTTCTTCTTCATACACTAACAATCTTCTTCTTCATACACTAACAATCTTCTTCATCATACACTAACAATCTTCTTCTTCATACACTAACAATCTTCTTCTTCATACACTAACAATCTTCTTCTTCATACACTAACAATCTTCTTCTTCATACACTAACAATCTTCTTCTTCATACACTAACAATCTTCTTCTTCATACACTAACAATCTTCTTCTTCATACACTAACAATCTTCTTCTTCATACACTAACAATCTTCTTCTTCATACACTAACAATCTTCTTCTTCATACACTAACAATCTTCTTCTTCATACACTAACAATCTTCTTCTTCATACACCTAACAATCCTTCTTCTTCATACACTAACAATCTTCTTCTTCATACACTAACAATCTTCTTCTTCATACACCAACAATCTTCTTCTTCATACACTAACAATCTTCTTCTTCATACACTAACAATCTTCTTCATCATACACTAACAATCTTCTTCTTCATACACTAACAATCTTCTTCTTCATACACTAACAATCTTCTTCTTCATACACTAACAATCTTCTTCTTCATACACTAACAATCCTTCTTCTTCATACACACTAACAATCTTCTTCTTCATACACTAACAATCTTCTTCTTCATACACTAACAATCTTCTTCTTCATACACTAACAATCTTCTTCTTCATACACTAACAATCTTCTTCTTCATACACTAACAATCTTCTTCTTCATGCACTAACAATCTTCTTCTTCATGCACTAACAATCTTCTTCTTCATACACTAACAATCTTCTTCTTCATACACTAACAATCTTCTTCTTCATACACTAACAATCTTCTTCTTCATACACTAACAATCTTCTTCTTCATACACTAACAATCTTCTTCTTCATACACTAACAATCTTCTTCTTCATACACTAACAATCTTCTTCTTCATACACTAACAATCTTCTTCTTCATTCACTAACAATCTTCTTCTTCATACACTAACAATCTTCTTCTTCATACACTAACAATCTTCTTCTTCATACATAACAATCTTCTTCTTCATACACTAACAATCTTCTTCTTCATACACTAACAATCTTCTTCTTCACATACATAACAATCTTCTTCTTCATACACTAACAATCTTCTTCTTCATACACTAACAATCTTCTTCTTCATACACTAACAATCTTCTTCTTCATACACTAACAATCTTCTTCTTCATACACTAACAATCTTCTTCTTCATACACTAACAATCCTTCTCCTTCATACACTAACAATCTTCTTCTTCATACACTAACAATCTTCTTCTTCATACACTAACAATCTTCTTCTTCATACACTAACAATCTTCTTCTTCATACACTAACAATCTTCTTCTTCATACACTAACAATCTTCTTCTTCATACACTAACAATCTTCTTCTTCCTTACACTAACAATCTTCTTCTCTTCTTCTTCATACACTAACAATCTTCTTCTTCATACACTAACAATCTTCTTCTTCATACACTAACAATCTTCTTCTTCATACACTAACAATCTTCTTCTTCATACACTAACAATCTTCTTCTTCATACACTAACAATCTTCTTCTTCATACACTAACAATCTTCTTCTTCATACACTAACAATCTTCTTCTTCATACACTAACAATCTTCTTCTTCATACACTAACAATCTTCTTCTTCATACACTAACAATCTTCTTCTTCATACACTAACAATCTTCTTCTTCTTCATACACTAACAATCCTTCTCCTTCATACACTAACAATCTTCTTCTTCATACACTAACAATCTTCTTCTTCATACACTAACAATCTTCTTCTTCATGCACTAACAATCTTCTTCTTCATACACTAACAATCTTCTTCTTCATACACTAACAATCTTCTTCTTCATACACTAACAATCTTCTTCTTCATACACTAACAATCTTCTTCTTCATACACTAACAATCTTCTTCTTCATACACTAACAATCTTCTTCTTCATACACTAACAATCTTCTTCTTCATACACTAACAATCCTTCTCCTTCATACACTAACAATCTTCTTCTTCATACACTAACAATCTTCTTCTTCATACACTAACAATCTTCTTCTTCATACACTAACATTCTTCTTCTTCATACACTAACAATCTTCTTCTTCATACACTAACAATCTTCTTCTTCATACACTAACAATCTTCTTCTTCATACACTAACAATCTTCTTCTTCATACACTAACAATCTTCTTCTTCATACACTAACAATCTTCTTCTTCATACACTAACAATCCTTCTCCTTCATACACTAACAATCTTCTTCTTCATACTCTAACAATCTTCTTCTTCATACACTAACAATCTTCTTCTTCATACATAACAATCTTCTTCTTCATACACTAATAATCTTCTTCTTCATACACTAACAATCTTACTTCTTCATACACTAACAATCCTTCTCCTTCAACAGCTGAAACAAAACTACCCAATGTCAAAATTGGGGCCCCATTTATCTTTCTCAGGCCAACCACAATTCACATACATGTGAGTTTCCTTTTCGATTCTTCCACGCACATGAACAGTCATTCCAGGCTTCGCAGCCATGTTGCTCACCTTGTCTAGCCCATGTTCTGCAGTTACAAAAGACACAGGCAACCCTAAACCTCTTGCTTCACCTAGGACCATGTTCCCCACACTATCTGTTCTTTGTATTTGTTTCTCATGCTGTCAATGTATTTTTTATGCAGGTTGAGGTCATTCAAGAACATGTTGTATTAGAGTTTGGGTGTTGCTATATGCTTCTTTAGTCTCTGAAGTTTCACTCTTACTTTGCAGATAACTGGAAGATAGGTCACTTCCACAGAAACATCACGGGTGTTCTTGAAACCAGGTTTTGGTTATCACCTGGCACTATATTGAATCCATAGCAAAATCTACTGCTAAGAAGATTGGGTCACTATGTCGATCCAGGATGTTTTTTCCACCTGAATCCATCCTGCATATATACAAGTCAACCATCCGTCCGTGCATGGAGTACTGCTGCCATTTATGGTCAGGTGCCCCTGCCGTTCTCCTCAGTGTTCTTGACAAGCTCCAAAGGAGAGTCTGTAATGTGATAGGTACTGATCTGGCGACTCGTCTGCAGCCACTTTCCCATCGTCGAAATGTGGCCTCCCTCTGTCTCTTCTATAAATACTTTCATGGTTTCTGCTCGGATGCCTCCTCAACAGGTGTTTACCCGTGCAACCAGACTGGCAACTGGGTCCCACCCATTCACAGTCAGGTTAGCCAAACGCAGACGACAATTCTACTCCTGCAGCTTCCTCTCTCGCACTTCCCGCCTGTGGAACTCACTCCCGTATTCTTGCTTTCCTGATGGCTACGACCTCCAGAAATTTAAAAGCAAAGTTAATACTCACCTACTAACCACTGGACTCTAGCTCTCTCCCTCCCCTGTATAATCTTCACGTTCTCTCCGCCCATGTATCTGTCATTGCACCTGCTTTCTCAGCTTTCTATTGTTCCTTTCTAACTAGCTTGTACTCCTCACTCTTTTCTAATTAATCTTTCTACATTTATGTAACCCCCTGCACATCAGTGGCGTTTCTGCCTTGCTCGGGGTGAAATGATTAAAAAAAAAAAAAAAAAAAAAAAATTTGCCTTACACCACTGGAACCCATCTTTCATTCCAGTCATTGTGGATTCTTAATCCAAAGTTGCCAGTTGTCTCCCCTTCCCTCTCCTTATCTACTTTGGCATTCAAGTTTCCTCTGATGATTCTAATTTCTTGGGTTTTACACTGAACCCTGGTATTGTTCAGAGTGGAGTAGAAAGATAATTAATTATTAAAAATCTTAACAGCTATTTAATTATTATTATTATATCATAATATAAAACAAATTATTAGATATATGTAAGTTAATAAATATTTTTATGAAGAATCTTTTTAACCATATTCTAAGGTTAATAGTTTGCAATGTTTACATATGACATTTATTTCATTATGTTTATTTAATAGATTTTTATTCTTAAGAAATCTAGTAATATATAATTTTTCATATAGACACAAGAAGCATGTTGATTAAAGAATTAGATATTCTAGCTATTTTTTAAAAAATTCCATTTTAATGTGGGAATTTTATTTGGTTCTTTTAGATACCAATAATATTTCAATAAAAATTTTCTATTTCTGTACTTATTATTATTAAATAAAAATGTGTGTTGATAAAATTGTTTTCTCACAGAGTTTTTACTACTACACACAAATCTTTATATTACTAGGGTTTTCCATAGAAGAAATAGTACATTGATAAACAATGCATTCTGTAAGGCACCTGTTTCCAAAGGACACTCTATAGGATTTCTACAATTACATTTATTATTGTTCAAATTACTGATTTCAGTGATTGGATGATTCTTATTTTCAGTTAAGCTTAAATTTTTATTTAAAATATTATTATGATTTTTTATAATTTTTTCCAGATTATTCATACGACTTAATTTTAGAGTATTTTTATTGAAAATCTTGATTAATAGATTACTATTCAGAAAATGTTTTTTAATTAAAACAAGGATTTTTTTTTCTTAATTTTCTACTAACCATTTGGTTGAAAGGGTGTGTATACCAAATATTTCTGTTCCTATTTTTTCTTCGGGGGTAAATCTTGTCTTTTACATATTTAATATTTTGGCCTTTATATCTGCTATTTTTTAAGGCAGTATTATAAAAATTACTATGCTTACTAAACACTTCTTCATTTGGGAAATTTCTAGTAATTCTAAATTCTATGGATGACGGTACATGCTTAATAATGGATGAAAGATAGTTAGATTTGGGGTGGATATATAAAGAATTTGTATTTGGCTTTTTATATGTTTGGGATATTACGTATTTAATAATTTGGCTTTCCTAAATCTAAAGTCACATCAAGGAAATCTAGTTTTTTATATTTGTATTAATAGTCACTATTAAATTAAAGTTCTTAAATTCTCTATTGTTGGGACGCCTGCACCTATTCAGCTATAATGGACTATTCCATTACTATATAAAGTAATGGTGGCATCTACGTGAGAGAGTGTGCCGAGCAGCCGATCGACAAGTCAGTCGTAGACTTCCGGTGACGACCCGGAAGTACCCATTGCTCATACTACGTCTTATGATGGTTGAGATGATTAACCTCTATTCTTGTATTGTATACTAATAACCTTTGTAAATACTATTTTCACGGAATACAACAATTAACCTATTCCTGTTGTTGAGTTATTTATTCTTACTCATGACATAACAGCTATATATTATCTTCCTAATTTTATCTATTTTAAAATTTGTGAAATTCTTTACTACCATAAGGCCATCATCCCTGTATAATCCAATAATATCTTCTGTATTTGTATCCTTAAGGGCTGTCAAATTGTATGGAAACTCAACAGTGTTTAAAGGTCCCATTGTTATAGGGGTTTTGATAGACTGACACTCTTCTCATTAAGGCTGAAAAAAAGAAACCATGTATTCCCCCAAAATATAACCTATAATTTCAAATTTAAAATGGATCTCCATTCTGATTAGTTAAATTGAACACATATATAAATTTTTGTCTTCCCACATCCATAAATGTGTTGTTTCTCATATTCAAACGGAAATCATTTTTATTACAATAAACCAACATTGCCTTGCCTGATGACAAGATAAAATCTCAAAACAGAGATTTTCATGTAACAATGTAAACTATATTAATTTTAAATAAAAACAAATTTATATATATATATATATATATATATATATATATATATATATTATATATTTAAAATATGGTTGGTGGTACAGAACTTCATAACCACCATAAATAGACAAAAGTAATCATTTTTACTACTCATGAAAATAATATTTAAAAAAGAAAATTGAAAAACAGGCTAACTGGTTTTGAACCTCACTTAACAGAGCTAAACCGAGGTTAATAAAGAAATAATTATCGTTAAAAAAGTGTACAAGATGTAGAGAGGAAAAAAAAATTTGAAATGGAAATAAGTTGGAGGCCAAATATATGCTACTCCTGTTTGCACGGTGAAAGTTTTAAAGATTGAATATAGATGGCCTCCAACACTTTAAGATGGTTACTTGAGTGGAACAAGCTAAAGACAGAAAATGTGTCAACACTAAAGTTAGTGGCACAATTATGGTTATTTATAAGGTGATTTGCAATAAAATACCTGTATGTTTTGGTCAGCCAGTCTGACAAAGAATAATTCAAATCACGGATTTTTGTAAGTATGCAGTGTTTAATTCTAGCAACTAGTCTTTGACTAGTTCTCCCTATGTAGTATGATCCACAACTACATTTAAATGACTAAATCAAGGAATTATTATGATGTGGGGACAGAACATCCTTTTTTTGCTTTTTTTTAAAATATTATTATCATCAGTTAGTTAAGTGCCATACATGATACACACTTGGGTGATCATGTCTCAAAAGAGACATGACTGACTGGGCAGAAGATTATCCCACAGTAGGTTGTCATTGTTTACTGCAGTAGACTGGTTGCCAACCAAAGCTATAGAACCCAATCTGTCCTGTTATTTAACCCATAACTGGAAGGAATAGATGGATTAATACCTTTCCCAAGGGTATTTGCGCGTAACTGAATGCAATGAATTCAGCTGGAATTCGAACTCGGCTCCCCGATTTCTCGTTCCGAGCTGATATCCACTGCACCACAACTCACATCCTCAACATGAGATATGACTGACTGGGCAGAAGATTATCCCACAGTAGGTTGTCATTGCTTACTGTGGTAGACTGTTTGTCAACCAAGGCTTTCATTTTCAGCCTAAGTTCTAAGCTCAATATTTAGTCTTGACAAATTGAAGAAGAAATATGGTCAATTATAGAACATTTCTATCAATTTACTTTCCTATTTTGATAGGATCTGTAGTGAGTCAAAGTGAAACAGAGAGCAATATAAAATTATCAATTTAGTTTGGTAGAACAAGTCTTTGGTTATTAGGAAACCTGATAAAGGCTGAGGTGTCATCATTCTTGATTATGTTAAGATGATAACTATTCCTTGTGGATACTTCTAAATTTGTTTGCTTAGGCCTAACAGATAAATATGACTCTACAATGTCTATTGAAGTTAAATTCCAAAAACTCCTAGTTATACAGGTTAAAAATAGGGTTCCATCCATTGAAATTTCTAATGAAATTAGACCCTCAGGTTCTATTTGCCCTTGTCTCTATGGTTTTCTCAAAACACATAAGGATGGTGTCCCATTGAGATCTATTTTATCTATGATAGGGTCTTTCCAACCTGGTGTGGCTAAATGACTTACCACTATATTACAGCCTGTTTTGGATAAGTATAACAAATTCTGTATTAAAGATTTGTTTGAATTCTCCAACTTATACGACATTATTGGTCCATCAACAAATTTATGTGTTCTTATGACATTTCTAGCTTTTTTACTTGCATCCCATTAGTTGAAACTATTGATATATGTGCTGATACCTTACATCATAGTCAGTTGACACCTCCAGTTATTTCTGAGGATATCTGTCGGACTGATTCAATTTGCCACAATGTCCGTTGAATTTATCTTCAGTGGCATCAGGTATAGGAAATTGATGGTGTTTCAATGGGTTCTCCCTTGGGACCTATTTTAGAAGATATCTTTGTTGGATTCCATGAGGAGAGTGTGTAATCTAAATCTAATAAACCTGATGTTTATTTTTGTGACATAGATGACACGTTTTGTCTCTGTAAAAGTGAAATTGAAGTGGACCATTTACTTTCGTCCCTTAATAATATGCATCCAGCTGTAAAATTTACACAAGAAAAGGAAATTAATTCCAGAATTAAACAACATGTACCTACAAAAATTCGTAATTTGAACTATTCTTTGTCAGACAGGCTGACCAACACATAAGGGTTTTCTATTGGAGAACAGTTTATGAATAATCATAATTGTGCTGCTAATTTTAGTGCTGACACATTTTCCATCCTTTGCATGTCCCACTCACGTTACTACCTTAAAATATTGGAGGCTATCTATATTCAATCTTTAAAACCTTCATTATGCAAATAGAAGAATCATATATTTGGCTTCCAACTCATAACCATCTAAGAATTTTTCTTTCTGTTTTTTTCTCTACATATTACTCATTTTTTTTAATGATAATCATTTCTTTACTAACCTCAATTTAACTCTGCTGAGAGAGGTTCAAAACTGGTTACCTAGCTCATTTTTCAATTTTATTAATACTATATCATGAGTAGTAATAAATAGTTTTGTCTTTTTATGGTGGTTGTTGTGTGTGTATATATATATATATATATATATATATATATATATATCCAAATGAATAAGGAACGATGAAAATAACTGCAACATTCAAAACATTAATTTAAAAAAGTGCTCAATATAAAATAGAGCAATGAATATTTATTATTAATTATACTTTAGAACATGTACAGACTACAACCTACTACAAAATTGTACATTTTGCTTCTACACTGAAAGAACAATGTCTCATCAGATAGTTAATAATGATGGCAATAAACGTTTTATTGAAAAAAAAATTTTTTAAAAAACACCACTTTTATTTTTGGAAATCTTTTTGTATGAGGTAAGAAGATATTAAAAAATTGTGGAAAAAAAGAAAAAGGGCAGAAAAAATTAGAAAACAAGATGAGAAATCAAGAAAGAGAAAGAAAGGGGAAGACACAGAGGGAAACAAAAAGCAAAGAGAAAAACAAGAGAGAAAGCACTGAAAGGAAAGAGCCAAAAAATTTAAATTTAGGCAAGAAGTGAATTGTAGGCAGATATAGATATCGGTTACATGGTGTCTGGGCTCAAATCTTTTTGCATTAAAAAAAAAAACATGCCTCTATAAAAGAAAAAGGAAATAAAGAGGAAAAGGAAAGACACAAAAAAGAAGAAGAAAGTGAAGAGGAGAACAAAGAGGAAAAACGTGAAAAAAATGCACAGAGGAAAGAAAAGGAGAGACAACAAAAACAGCTAACAAATATATAAATACCTCCAATAATTATCAATACCTAAATTTTAAAATGAATTTTTATCAATCAAAAGCTTTCATTGAGTTCTAAAGGATTGAATTTTGTTATGTCGTGAGTAAGAATAAATAACTCAACAACAGGAATTGTTGTATTCCGTGAAAATAGTATTTACAAAGGTTATTAGTATCCAATACAAGAATAAAGGTTAATCATCTCAATCATCGTAAGATGTAGTATGAGCAATGGTTACTTCCGGGTCGTCACCGGAAGTCTACGACTGACTTGTCGAATCGGCTGCTCGGCACACTCTCCTACGTAGATGCCACCATTACTTTACATAGTAATGGAATAGTCCATTATAGCCGAATAGGCGCGGGCGTCCCAACAAATTTACTATTTCTATTTAGTAAAATACCCCGTAAGTTATATTTCAATCAGTAATTATATTGATTGGAATAAACTTTTTTAATTTTTTCTAGAATAACTGATTAGTGCCCTTTTTAGCTGTCTTTCATCACAATGTAATTTCCTTTATTAAAAGAAATCTTTCAAAAATAAAATATACTTTTCTGAAACTTTGAGGAATATTAGCTAATTTAAAGTATAACTAATATGATTTGAAACAACTGTAATTTACTTTAAAGTTAAAACAAAGCATAAAAACAGATTGTAAATGAACAGTAGTAGTGATTTACATATCTTTCAACACTTGTCAAGCACTGATACGTTATTAACATGTTTATTACTTACCTACAGAAACAGGATCTGTTAAAATACAATGTAAGGATGTAATGGGTGAATGCATTTTTATATAATGTTTAAGTACTCAGTAATCTCACAAATGCTAGAAATATTCTCTGTAATTTAATTTTAGGAATGTTAACTTTGTGTTGTAGTACAGTGAATATCGGCTTGGAACGAGAAGCTGGGGAGCCGAGTTCGAATTCCAGTTGAATCCATTGTATTCACTTACGTGCAAATACCCTTGGGAAAGGTATTAATCCGTCTCTTCCTTCTAGTTATGGGTTAAATAGCAGGACAGATTGGGTTCTATAGCCTTGGTCAGCAACCAGTCTACCGCAGAAAGCAATGGCAACCTACTGCGGAATAATCTTCTGCCCAGTCAGTCATGTCTCTTTCGAGACATGATCGCCCAAGCATGTATCACGTATGGCACTTAACTGACTGACTGACTGACTTTAAATTTACTATAATCAACAATCTTATTTTCTGATAAAGTTTTGAAGAACTTTTAATAGATTTTTTAAACTATAAATTATTATAATTTACAAAAGTAAAAATGAAAACAATTCTTGTAAAATATTCATTATTCATCTCAAAATTTTCTTTTCTTTAGACAATAATGTTCTTAATATATAATCTTCATATGAGCAATTTGTTGCATTTTCTATTATGCTATTTGGAAACAATTAACAGAAAAGTGGCAATTGTTTGAAAAAAAAATATGAAAGAAGATAGATTTACATTCTTCAGGTAGTCATGTGTTTAAATAATAAAACAAAGTTTGTAGACAAAATTTAATTTCTAGAAATTTTATAAAATGGAGGAGGGGGAGTAACAGATGTTAAAAAAATGTTCTTTTTACCAAGATTTTATAAAAATGATAAATTTATAAATAAATTAGTTTATATGTGAACAAGTTTTGAAAGTTTCATTAAAATCCAACAATTATTTGATTTTTGCAAGAATTTCCAAACTAATGTGGTTTTTGCTGGAAACAAAATTCCTATAGTCAGCTAGCGTCCCAAATAAAGATTTTAAAAACAAAATTTCGGACACACGAGAAAAAATTAAAAAATACTGGAAAAATGTTTTGGTTTTTCTTCTTAATAACAACAAACATTTTGATGATAAAACTTTATTTTTATTATGTTTGAAGACTTTTTTCATTGTGCTATGCTATTTTTTAGTAAAAAAGTGCAGGTACCTAATATATGTGCATGAGATTACATTTTATGATACAAGTCAATGTTTTCCAAAAAAAATTGGCATATAACCAAGCAATGTTGGCAGCATTTTCAATAGATCCTGTGAATTTGAGCTCATAATATCTATCCTTATTAAAACTATTTATAACTTGCATTGAGTATGTCAAATTTTAGTATGCAAACAAAATGAAACGGTTTTATCTATATCATAGAAACATTTGATTAGTACAATATCCATATATCTGAATGAATTATTTTACAATATATATATATATATTCTCTTTTGACATTCTAGCAAATTCATTTGTCTCTCAGTGATTCAAGGCTTATGCCTACAGCAAATTGAAACTGGTTCTTATACAATCACCAAAGTTAAACAACGTTAAGCCTGGTCATTACCTTGATGGATGATCACTTGGAAATACGAAGTACTGTAAGCTTGGATGAGTGGGTGTTGTAGTGAATAATGGCTCAGAATTGTTACTTGAAGAGCAAATTTCCAATTTCAATTGGGTCCATTATATTCACTTGCATACAAATACCCATGGGGAAAGGCATGAATCCACCTCTCTTACTTACAGCAATGAGTTACTTAGTAAGACTTGTATTCATAAACCATTATCATTGCAAAAAGAATTCTTACAGTATGAAATATTTTCTGGCTTTAAATAACCTGAATAGGTTGATAAGCTATAGAAAATAATAAATCAGTGAGTTTATTAGTTTTTGTGCTGTCTTGACTAACCTTACTTGCAGCAATTTTCATTGCTTACAGGTTATCTTCTTAGCTTGAATACATATTCTCCATTAACCCATATAAATCTTTCGTCATAATGGAATATATGTTTTCTATTGGATAAATATTTGATTAATTGGATGTTTTTGAAAACTTTTTTGGCAAAAAGAGTATTATCTTCAGACATATATTCTTAAGTGGAAAACTTGTTGATTGTGACTTGCAATACTCAAAATAGAAAATTGTTGCAATATTAATGATGTTTTGGCTGCTGTACAATGACCTTTTTTCAGGTAACTGGAATTTTCAACGGAACTCTTCATTTTGTGCACTGATGTACATCACCAAAAGGAACTTTTTCAGTTTTCAATTTATAGTTTTCTTTCTGGCATAATTTGCATTCACCTGACCCAGATTATTACCTACTGCTTTTTTTTTCATTATTTTTAAATCAATAACAGAGAAATTTGTCCTTTTTTTCAGACATCTTAAACATATTTCAAAAAGGCAATACTATTTGTATATATTTACATTTATTGTCTTTAACATTTTGTAGTTATAACACCACTGCTTGAAATGTTTCTCCATTAAACCAATGTAGATTTTGTCTTGGCAGTCATCAAACATTATAGTCATCTGATAGACCATATTGTTTTTAAAATAGTTTCCATTAAGTGGGTACAAATAGTTTTCTGAAATTATGTTTCATATCAGATTCTTGATTTAAAATCCTATAATTATATTTTTTCAATAGTCTGAAAATACTGGGTATATGACTAACATTATTTAAATTTTTGATAAAAATACCATGTAAAGCAACAAATTATTCCACAAGGTTTCCAATCTGCCCATAGCTTAGAATTTGGAGTTTACCTTCTCCTAAACTAGTTACCAACCAAGGCTAAAGATCCCAGTCTGTCTTGCTATTTAAACTATAAAGGTAAGAGATTCATAGTTTTCCAAAGGTTATGTGAAAGTGAATGCAATAATCTTGACTGAAATTTGAACTTGGCATGCCTGATTCTTTTTGTTCTTATAAACTCTGTGCTATATGAATCCCCATTCTCTGTGTAGCCCCATGTATATTATAAATCATATTTTAGACAGGATATTCACATAATATCAAGGAGTGACTTTGCAACATGTGTGTTCCATTTTGCTAGTATTGTCAATCAGTCATATGCAACAACCTAAGTGTCTGCATGCACTCTGAATGCCAATTTACTGCAATTCTACAAAGTGAATGGCCAAGGGAAATCATTAGTATTTTGTTTAATGATTGTTTCTTCTTCAGTAAAGAATGAAACATACTTCTTGTGTCTAAGACTAAAAACAACTAAAACACCCAATTTGAATTTTCATTGGTTCTTTTTTATCAATTGAAAAAGAAAAAAATTCAGACAGTAATGTGACTCATCTTAATAACAATAGACTAGATAATATTTTTACTTATTCAAATATATTGCCATCCATAGAAACAGCTTCTCAGTGTAGATAATTATTGCTGGCTTGATTTTAATGAAAACTATATCCTAAACAGTAGTTCTTGATCTTAAATGATGAAAATTGTTACTTCAGAAAGAAAGATTTTTTATTTTGATAAAAACATCAAAATTTGATGGTCATTAGGCTAGGTCTGATCTAATAAAATAATTGATTTATTTTCATAATTAAAAACAAACATAAATTGACACAGTCATTACATACATGGAAAGAGTGGGGAAGTAAAACTTGCAAAGTTACTGCCATCTTCACAATTCACTTATTATGCATAAATAGGTCAACTTATACAAAAAGTATATTAATAATAAAACTCGTAGATAATATAAAAATGTAATTTGTTCAATGTGGCTTTTATTATTTTCATTTACAGTCTTAATATAATCTTGAAATGATATGAAATTTTTAACTACAAAGTTTTTCAATGTGTATGTTGGAGTGGGAGATTTTGATGATGACAAACACCAAAACCCTCACACAGTATTGTTTAATAGATTCAGGTCTAGCTGCCCTTTGTTCACTGTGTGGCTGAGAGAACTGTCCCGAGTACACACAGAATTGATCTCTGAGTAACTAGCTTTGAGCCATGGCAAAACATGGTTTGAACCTTGCATCAGGCATTGATAGCCTACTTTTCTCCAAGTTTGTAGAAGAATAGTGGCATTTTTTTATCATCAGAAGTTATGATACCTAAAATCATGACATAGGCTGGATATATGTTTCTGAAGGTGCGGCTGATATAAACTCTGGAATCTGAAAGGTATCAGTTCTTTCAATAGCTCAAAACAGCTTCCACTGTGAATATTTTAATGTGATTCTTCAGATGCCAGAGTACCTGTGTCACCTTTCCAGTCTCTTGCCCTTTAAGGACTTCAGGAGACTATACCTTGGCATACTATTGTATAATTTAAACCTTATTTTTTATGTCCAACTGTTCTTACTGCCTTGGGGTCCACTTTTATCTCAAAAGCATGAATGTTATTAGAGCCTTTACAATTTTGGCTTTGGTTGTGTTAATCAAGTCCCAGTTCTGTTTTATATTGACGCATGCTTGGCTTTTTCTGGATGCTTTTGCCCATTATTCAGATCTTCTTAACATTTTAGACAGTTCTCAAAAACACACTAACTTTAAGGTCGATTTGTGTAAAAAGTAAATCTGAAGCTATTTGCAACAACTGTCAATGAAGCTATTTTCCATGAAATTCCAAAAGAATAGATGCATATTAAGAGCTGACAGTAATCTTATTTCAGCATTTAATTTTCAAACATTTTAGTTTAAAGTTTTCCTGCAAATTTTACTTCTCTATCCATTATATATACAATGTAAATTTTAACACCAGCTAAGTTATTTTCATAGAAACACACAGAAATATATGCCTATATATGATAGAATAAAAAACAAATAGGAAACCTTTATAAATTTAACATGTTCTGCTTTTATTTAAACTTCATCAGATATTAAATATGGAGGAGAAAAGAAATTATGATATATTTTATGTTTGAGTTGTTTGCTTTCTTAATTGTTAAGCAGGCCTCACAGATATTTGTCTTGTTAAATAGTCTTCTTGTGTGTATATGTGTGTGTCATAATTCTGGTTGGTCTATGAAAGATTTGAAAGATTATGTGTGTGTGTGTGTGCATTTGTGCATCTGGTGGGCATCACATTTATTTTTGCCTAGTAGTGTCTGTATGTGGAAGGGGGTGAAAGAATTAGGTTACATCAATTGTAGTTGTGGGTAGTCTGATCTTAGATTCTTTAAGTACGGATTTTATAAAAGTTGGTGATATATTAAAATTTGTTTGACATGTATTTACAAGAAAATATTTATCAAGATTCCTTCTAAGTATTTTCTATGGAATACCTATATTTCTCAACACCTAAGAGATGATAACTACTCAACATGAAGGAAAGATATGAATTTTTTATTCATGAATAGAATTTTTTCTTAGTTGTTTGTTTTTTTAAATTTACATCAGCTGACAAATGATTATTATGATAGGCTGAGAAATATTTCTTATAATAAATTTCTCTGTTGAACATAGAAAAACAAACTTACTGAATTTGGTTTTTGATAAACAGAGAAAAATACCAAATTTTAAAAAAATGAATGTGAAAAAGACAAACATTTTGTAATTTTGACAAGGATAAATATGATAGATTTATAGAAATTAAATTCTTTAAATATGTTTCAATCAATAAATGCTTATCAGAAGGTTTGTTTGATAAACAATCATTACAAGGACATATACCACCAAAATACTTTTGAATGTAGTTGCAAACCTATCATGTGTTTTTTGGACCATTAGCATTGTAGTGCAATAGATATCAACTCTGAATGACAAATCAGGGAGCTAATTTCGAATTTCAGTTTAATTCCTTGCATTCACTTACACACAAATACCCTTGGGAAAGGTATTAATCCGTCTCTTCCCTCCAGTTATAGGCTAAATAATAGGACAGATTGGGTTCTATAGCCTTGGCTGGCAACCAGTCTACCACAGAAAGCAATGGCAACCTACTGAGGGATAATCTTCTGCCCAGTGAGTCATGTCTCTTTTGAGACATGATCGCCCAAAGCATGTATCACATATGGCACTTAACTGACTGACTGATAATGATAACTTCCTTCATCACTCTCACAAATTCCAGAAAAAAATTTTTGTGAGCCAGTGTGAAATTATTTTCTAACTAATGAAAACCTTGTATTAAAAGTTCACATCTCTCTGTGAAATTAGATTTCTGATCTCCATTAGGGATATAAAAATAAAAGTCTACTGCTCATTGGGGATCTGACAAATTTCAGAGACCAGTTTGATCTACATGTGCATTCACACACACCAGAAAAATAATGTTCATCAAATATTTATATATATTATTTTGCATGCATATCCACAGTTTTGTTTTGCATCATCTTATTCAAAATTTAAAAAATAGTAAAATTAAGACAGATTGTTTTGTTTGAATAACTTTCTGATTATATATATATATATATATATAAAAGGCAATCTGTGAGTCTGTGTGTGACTGTTCCCTATGCACACCTACACTTTTTAATCTACGCCATTCAAACTTTCTAAGGACACATATCTACAGGGAAGCCAGGTCGACATATACTTTTTGAGTTTTAAGTTCAGCAATTTTCCCTTTTGCACTTTTTGGCCAATATTTATTTACATTTTCTCCATAAAACATCTAAGAGCTAAAGTGGTTGCTGAACTATGTCACAGAAATCAAATCATGCATGTCAAACGCGACTAAAATATTTTTTTATTAAAAAAAAAAATGAGCATTTATATTTAATTCTTATTCCGACATTCTACGTCACAGAAATCAAATCACATGTGTCAAACGAGACTAGAATATTTTTTTATTAAAAAAGAAAATATAAGCCTTCATATTTAATTTTTACTCCGACATTTTAAAAATTCATTTGGTCAACAAAAAATGTGACTATTTTTCCTTGTAATTTTAAAACAAAAATATTTTTTTTAAAAAGTGTTTTTTCAAACAAAAACAAAATATGTAAAATAAAAAGTAGCATCTTCTCCTACTACTAAAATGTCCTGAGTGGCACGGGCAATGCCTGGCTATGATGCTAGTATAAAGTAAAAGGAAAATTATTAAAAAAAACTAGTGAGACTATCAATTCCACATTGATTGAACTTCAGGTAAGTATTGTTCCTTCAGGTAGAATTTTAGTTATGACATGTTAGAGTTCATAATCATTTACTTATAGCATAGTTATTTATGTGTGTGTTTTATATACATATGTATGTATATATAAGTCCCAAGAAAATTAAGCTAATTGTCACCCTCATCCATAATGCGCTTATGATTTGTTCCCCTTGTGTTTTCAGTCAAGAGTTGGACAATATTTACCACATATTAAGTGACAATGGTTATCCTGTCAATGTCACTAAATGTGTTGTGCAGCACAAAATTAAGCACTTTAATGAACCTGTTGTTTACAGCCCTAGTTTGTGCCCAATCTATCTTGGGTTCTCATAGCTAGGTAAGAAGAGTCAAATGCTCGTTGACAGTATCCACCTGCGTCTTTTTCACATTCACTACTGTCAGGTTGCATGCTGTCTTCACTACAAGATCTGGTTTTCCTTCCTTTGTCAAAGATGGTCTCCTCTACTTAAAAATGAGCTCTGTCATCTATAAGTACAAATGTCAATGTGGCACTGAATACGTGGGACAGACCAATCAGTGATTGGAAACCGGAATAAGTCAGCACATGCCTGCTTATATAAGGATGACCCAAGATGTGTATGACTCTGCGATCAGCCAGCACGCAATGGAGAATTCAGATTGTTCCAAGGTATATGAAGAAAACTGGCTTTTCATTTTGTTTAAAGCTGGGTCGAACCATCATTTACTAGAATTTGTTTTTATTAAAGTATACAGACCCAGACTGTACAGACAAAAGAAAAATTTTTACATTCCCTTTTACTGCACAATGGCCTTGAGTAAGTCTTTTTTTTTAATATTTATTGAAGCTTTTTGTATTTTATTTATGATGTAATGAATAGGTAATGAATATGTATACACCTTGGTTTCCCCTCACTGGAATGTGATTGGCTGGTGTCAGCTATAAATACAGACGAAGGCAAGGACGTCAAGAGATCTACATCTATTGACTACGCCTATGTCTCAGGATACTGCACACGACAAGTGCCTTCTCTTACGTTTACTTACTAGATTGTTCTACCCACTTAACTAGCTCAAATGATATATATATATATATATATATATATATATATATATCTTTCTGGGACATATCAGTTTATAAATTATTATTTTTTTTTTTTATCGTGTTTCCAAACATGCCTTTCTTTTCCAGTTTGTCTTCATAACATAGGATCTTATTCTTTTGTCAATTTTTTTGTCAACAGCACCCTCCAAGAAAATGTTGGTCTGAAGGATCCTCATAGTTTTTGTTAAAAAAATGTTTTCCCTTTTTAAAAGTTCTGTGGTATCTAGTCTTTATTCAAATATATATATATATATATACACATCACACGCTAAAATTCTGCCTCGTTCTACCAAGCCCCCATAGCTCAGAGGTAGAACTGCTGACTGATGCCAATTTGGTCGGGTTTCAATCCTCAGTTAAAAACAATCAGATATCTAACTGTACTGATGAGCTGTGATACAGTGAAACAGACCTGTCTGCAGATGACTATATATATATATATATATATATATGGTGGATAAATAAACACAACCCAATTAATCAAAAGAATAAAATAAACAGCACCTTAACAGCTAAGAAGAAAACAATTACAAAATGAAAAAGGAAAAAACTACCAGTCAGTTAAGTGCCATACGTGATACATGCTTGGGCAATCATGTCTCGAAAGAGACATTACTGACTGGGCAGATTATCCCGCAGTAGGTTGCCATTGCTTTCTGTGGTAGACTGGTTGCCGACCAAGGCTATAGAACCCAATCTGTCCTATTATTTAACCCATAACTGGAGAGAAGAGATGGATTAATACCTTGCCCAAGGGTATTTGCACGTAGGTGAATGCAAGGAATTCAACTGGAATTCGAACTCAGTTCCCCGATTTCTCGTTCCAAGCCAATATCCACTGCGCCACACGCACATCCACCTAAACTTATTTAAAACAAATAGAGGTCAATAGTCTAGAGTATAAAAACAATCACAAAAAAAAACAGAAACATAGTCAAAGTGTAATATAACAATCTAGGCCCACCCGAGGAAGTGAGGAAGCGGGGGCGTTTTCCGGCCGTTGAAAGGAACGGATGGTTGTTTGACCTTATTTCCGGCAGTAGCGGAAATGGCTACAAGAGGCAAACAGAACAGGTGTCTCTGAGAATTACGTGGGCGTGCGTAGGCGAGGCAAAAAATCGGAAGTACCGGTTTGGAGATAAAAAGACCTCGGGCACGGATTTCACGACAGACGAGTCTGGGCAGAGAGACAGAGTCAGGCAGAGAGCCAGACCAGACCAGAGGAGCAACAGATACGACACCCCCCCGTCAACCCTTAGAAGAGCACTCCCTCTCACTCTCTGTTCACTAGGCTACACGGTCCATCGTTCGTTAATATAAATATAATATATATTTTTATATATATTCGTGTTTGTTATTTATGGATATATAACAAAAGATTAAAGAAACCAATGGCTTTACAATTTAAACTATCAGTTTCAGAAGCAGAGTAATACTCAGATAGTTAAAAGAGTGTGCACATATATATATATATGTTAATAACAGAAATAGGGGTTGTTCCCTCTTCCTAACAAACGGATTTTGATATGTGAAGTCACAAGTTAGTCACCTGAAGAGAGTCAACTTTAAACTCAAAGCATGTGTAGCAACACAAATATTATTATGTATACTTAATGCAGAAAGCAAATAATATTAATAATAACAACAATAAATCTACACTTTAAACAAAACGTTCACACCTTCACACACATTTTTCTTTTATATATAAAATATATGCACACACACAAACATGCACACACAATATTGAATTTGAAAAAAATTGGTAACACTTATGCAAATGCCTTTATTAGAAAAAAGCAAAAGCCAAATTATGATTTCAAAATCACCTACTTGTTCACCATCCATGTCAATACAATCTTGGAATCTTCCCAGGTGTTTCAATAAAAAGCCAGTGATTCTTTGGAAGTAAATTTATTAGAAAATACGCTCCACCCACATGCAGACATAAAGCCATGATCAAAGAGTTGATTTGGATTATGCGACATGTATGTTGTAAGGTTTGCCAGTTAATTGGAGGTCTGTATATATATATATATATATATATATATATATAATAAAAATAAAGTGTAAAATTATGCTATATTTATGGGTAAAAGTGCTCAATATCATGGAAAGAGCATACGTAAATATGCTAATATAAAAGTGGACACTGATTTCAATACCTAGCACAAATTTGATTATCTATTTTAGAAAAGAAAACACAATTTGATTTTATATATTTAGGAATTATACAATTTGATATTTCTTGGTAATGAGATATTACATCATGCCAACCAGAGTCATTACTCAATGCCAACAAGAAAATATGTTTTGTGCTAACAAACATAGTGTAATATATGTTTAATACATTAGAAAATATACATTAATATATGTTTAATACATTGCTTTTTCATATCTTTCATATCATGGTCTCTTTGGATATTTTACATTTTAAGAAGCCAAATTTTTTCTTCCTTCCGAGCAACAATAGAATGGATTATAGAGATAAAAAATCCAAGAGCCCCCTTTCTTTCAGAAATATAGGAGGCAACTATTCCAACCGTTGTTACTTTTCATTGCATGAAGAAATTTGTGATAAAAGAATTTAAAATCATTTATACTTGTTAATTTAATTGGCATATTTAAAAGTGTCTGGATACATTAGCAATGTAAGCGTTAGCATTAACGATTTCTAAGATAATTTTAAAATTATTCCAGTATAATTATTTTGTTTCCTGAGGTTTAAAAATATGTGTTCATAAATAAATGACCATTGAAAATCATAAGCAAGGCTGAATAACTTCAGTTTTTATGATGGTGATAATTATTTATGAAAACTGAGATTTTTTTTTACAGTAAAATTTAAACCTCATTCCAATCTGCCTATCAAACATCTGGATATAAAAAGTTTGTGTATTCCAAATTTCATCTAAATCGATCCTGTTATTTCATTTTCTAGACAACTCACACACATT
Organism: Ascarosepion bandense; assembly: GCA_037127315.1. Taxonomy (NCBI): domain Eukaryota; kingdom Metazoa; phylum Mollusca; class Cephalopoda; order Sepiida; family Sepiidae; genus Ascarosepion; species Ascarosepion bandense. Next base: position 862,072 of record JBBBDQ010001155.1, read on the forward strand.
TATATAGACAAAGAAAGTGGAATTCGAACTCTGCTTACCGATTCCTCATTACAAACCAATATCAATTACACTACCCACTAAAAGTGAGATGGAGAAAGAGAGATACAAACCTGCATTAACTAAAACATTTTTGTACAAATACTACCTTATATATATATATACACACACACACACAGTGACAATTGTGGAACTCTGAAAGTAGGAGGGGACATGTAGGAGGGGACACTTAGGGGCCAAGATTTTTCTGAGGAGGAGGGGAGGCCAAACTCAAGCATTGTTTTTATTTGCATCATTCTCCACTATCGTATACACTAACTCATCATCTGGATTTTGATGAACAGAGACTGCAGTAGAATCATCTCAGAGATAGGATAAGAACAGTGTAGCTTCGTTAAAGATACTGGAACGAAGAAAGCAATATTCATACTCAGAATTTTATCTGAAAGAGCAATACAAATGCAGAATGAATTTTATCTGTACTTTATAGACTATGCAAAGGTGTATGACAAAGTACATCACAAAGATTTGATAGATATGTTTGACAACCTTGACATTTTCTGAAAAGACGTAAGGATAATCAAGAGTCTATATTGGCAAAACACTGCTTGTGTAGGGATAGGAAGTGAACTCAGCAGGGATACAAAAATAGAAAGGGGTGTAAAACAAGGATGTGTTTTTTCACTGGATTTATGCAACCTGCACAGCAAAGCATTTATGAGAAATAAAAGTCTTGCTGGGATTCGTCATTGGTGGTCACAATCTCAACAGTGTAATATATGTGGATGACATGAAGCTGGTAGCAGACTTGGAAAGAGAAATGCAGGACCTTCTCCAGAAAGTATCAAAAGAAAACAAGAAGAAAGGACTGAGCATAAACTTCAAGAAAACTGAATCTATGGTCATCAGCAAAAAAAAGGAGCCCAATATGCCAACTACAAGTTGGAGAAACTAAATAAAAAAACAAGTAAAGAAATTTAAATACCTGGGAAGTGTTCTGACAGAGGGTGGAAAGTGAGACATGGAGACCCAAAGACGTATTGGCATGGCCAAGGACACATTTCAAAAGCTAACCAAACTACTAAGAGACAAGAAAATCTCATTGGAAACAAAGAAAAGAGTGCTGGATAACCATGTGATATCTGTCCTTCTGTATGAATGTAAATATTGGACAATCTCCTCAAGGATGAAGGAGAGGCTTGAGGCAGAAATGTGGTTTTACAGAAGGATGCTGAAGATACCATGGACAGAGCAAGTGAGTAATGATGAGGTGTTGGAAAGGATACAGATGGGAATAAAACTCATATCTAACATCAGGAAGAGATATGAGGTTCTTGAGACATGTAATGAGGAAGGAGTGCCTGGCGAATTTAATACTCACAGTATGGGTAGAAGGAAATAGAGACAGAGGAAAGTAGCATGAAACCTATCTGATAGGTCTGAGCAAATGGATGATGGAGCAAGGTTTGGAAGAGATACCAAATGAAAAAATATTAAGTGACAAGAGACAGAGCCAAGTAGAAGTCCATGATTGCCTACATTCTAAAAAGACACAGCACATGAAGAAGATACACAACTTAACCAAAATTTCATGCTGCATTGTCCCAAGATTTTGACTTATATGTGTCATCAGGAGACCGTGGTAAAAAACAAGAAAAAAAAAAAAGAAAGATGACTTTTAAATTGTATCTTTTTTTTTTAATTTTCATACAACTTCTGAATCTATTGCAAGTCTTCTGGATGGTCACCTTGTTTAAATTAGTTAATACAGCCATAATCCTTGCCTTTAGTTCATCTTTGGTATTACAAGAAGTTTTGTTGGTATCTCAGTCAACTGCACCCCATACATAATAATTCAGAGATTTGCACTCTGGAGAGTTAGGTGGCCATATGTAAGGAGTAATGTGGCCGCAGAATTTGCTTGACCACAATGATTGGGTTCTCCTGCATAATCCTGACATCTAAACACTGGGTCATTCTACCTATGTAGTCGAGTCCACAACTACATTTAAAATAATAAATAACAAAATTAACAACGTGGGGTGGGCTAAAATGTCTTTATGTACAGATGAAAGGACAGACTTGGTTTGAAAAATAACATGCACATTTGTTTTTTTTTAATCATATCACCCCGAGCAAGGCAGTAACGCCACTGATGTGCAGGGGGCTTCATAGGAGTGAAAAGATTGGAAAAGAGAAAACCAGAAACCACATCCTAAACAGGAAACAAGGGATGAGCCTCTTCACCTGTTCAATAGACGAGGGTGGAGTGTGAACCGGGCGATACTTTAGTCTATCTACTCCAATTGAAAAAAAAAAAAGAAAAGATTTTTTTTTTCCTTCAAGTTTCAACTTAGTTAAAGCCTTCAAAGCTAAACTAATTTACAGAACCTTCTCTAGCAAGTTTAAATAAATAACCCTTTGGTTGTTCAGCTGAAAGGAAAAATTTACCATAGTAGTTAGAGGCAAAATACAGTTTCTTATTTAACAATGGTGAAAAGAAAATTAACATTAAATACAAGAAAAACAAGAATGGGTGGCCACTTACAAAACAGATAAACTTTGAACTGAAGTTGAGTGATTAGCTGCATAATAACACTCATGTGAACTAGAAGAAATTTAATGCCATAATACATTTTTGTACTGTCAAAAACATATTTTTATATATTTCTTGTATAAAAATTCAAAAATTATGATCAAATAATCATTTCTGCGAATCGAATTTGCTTTGTCAGTGATTTTTAATATTATAGAAACTTTCAAAATTTTACTTTAATGTGTGTGGATAAATAAACTGGAAATCAATTTGCCAAAGAAATTGAAAGGAAAAAGTGTAGCGAATAGAAAGTGAAAGGAAGAAGGAAAAGAAGGAAGGAAGAAGAATAGGGGGAAGGGAAAAGTATGTTAATTTGTAGACAGGAGAAAACATGGGCCAAGAAGCAGAGGAATTTCACTGCTGTTGGCAATATATATAATAAATGGGTCTTTCAAAAATTAATTTGACAGTGTAGAAAGTAAAGGAAAAGAAAATGTAGCAAAAAAAGGAAGAAGAAAAAAGAAGAGAGAAGAAAAGGGACCATTCCAATTGGGTGACAACTTTAGTACAGATCTTTGATTGTTGAGCATTACATAAATAATCCAACTTGTGCCGCCAACTTTAGCACAAGCTTCTTTACCACCATTTGAAGACTTTAGAAATTATTTACATTCAATCTAAACAGCCCTCCTTTTGTAGACAGAGGAACTGCTTGTTTGGACTGAATGTCATTTCTATCTAAATTGTTTTCCATCTTTAGTAATCTTATTTTAACAATTTCATGTTAATTTCTAATATAAAATCCCTTGTTTTGACTCTGTATTGAGTGAGGATGAAACCACAGGTCAGCTGTATTTTTTTTATTTTTTTTCATGTCCCTATTTTTTCTTTTTTTGTATTGTTTGTTGTAAAATTATGGATAATAAATTTGGTCCTATTTTTTTCAATCCTATAATAAAATTTTGTGCCACTTGTAAATTAATAAAAAAGAATATATCAGTCAGGATATATATATATATATATATACCCTGATTGAGCACTCTGGAAGAGTGGTAGACTTTATAAACAGTGGCTACTCCGGCATTTGCGCACCGCTCATTCGATAATGAATTGGAGCACTCTAGCTATTGGGCGTGTTTATACACGTTAAAAAGCCTGCCTTCTTCTACTGGACGCTCGTGGCCTAGGGGTAGAATCACCAACTGACGCCAATTCGGTCAGGTTTCAGTCCTGGGTTAGGAAGCGACTGGAGTCTAAGCCATACTGATGAGCTATAATACAGCGAAACAGATCTGTCTGCGGATGACTATATATATATATATATATATATATATATATATATATATGGAGCAAAACCAAAATGAAACTGAAAGTAAAATTGAAGAGATTCAAGTTGTAAAACCTTTGTCATAATGAAATTGATTTGTATCAGAACTGAAAACTGCACTTTTCAAATCAAGACAGTTACTTAATGAAAGCTCTTATCAAATTTTTGATTTACCTATCTGCATGGAATGTTGGCAGCTTTAACAAGAGAATTTCTTCAATCTTCTCTGTCATAATGGCAATTAAATAGGAGAGTATTTAATTTCTTGAACAAATTATCAATATCTTCATTGCCTTTGCCGACTAACCCTGCAACTTTCATTATTCTCCTTTGTATGATGATAATGATGATGATGATTGGAATAAATTATGTTACAATTTATTTATTCTTCTTTGAATGCTTGATCAAAATTTGATTTGCTACAAATGCTGCTCGAGTTCCCTTTTCCACTTTCGGAACCATTCAATTGAGATGGTTTTCATCTCGAATGTCTTCTCTTGCATACAAATATACGTGTTAAGAGTAAATCAATAACTGACACTTATCGGTTAATTTTATTTCAATCACTCTGGTTTTGTTTGTTCACATTTTATTTTCAGGTCAGTGTTTGGGAGATTTACCAAAGTCTATCAGCGATTAATGTCTCCAAGACAGTGCCAAGACAAAGATCAGTCAATAGATTCACACAGATGATTACTATTCCTGACATTATTCTCCAAGACATCAGATAGAGGAAAACCCAGCAAGTCGGATTATCTGAATTCACCTGCAGATGTCTACTTCCCATTTTCTTGGAGCTTTTCATAGAATAAGGGGATGTGGATCATTGTTCTCATGTCTTCTTACCCAAGACGCAACTCACTTTAACTAAGCACACCAAGCAACTTGGTGCTTCAAATCTAAATATTTATATTACATACTCAAATCAATTGTCTAATATTATTTATTCTATTATATAGATATATATCTTGGGAATTTCAGGTAACATTGTCATTCATGGAATAAACTTGATTTTCGACTCTTATTTTCCTGCCATCTCTGATTGACACTTAACTTTGGTTTTCTAATATAAGCAATTTCTTGCTTTGCTTTACCAAATTCCTTTATTTTCATTAGTTTCTATCTCTTCTGCAATATCCAAATTTTCTCCAGTTGGTAAGATTCATGCTGCTGCAAATTTTCCCAAACCTCCAGAAGACTGAAATAAACAACTGAAAATCTGACAATATAACAGCAGGAATTTTCTGGTAAGTGTTAAGAATAAAAGGTACAAATGGATTGTGTTCTTAGTAAATATGAATTTCATCCTCACTTACATAATTACTCAAGGAATATTTCACAGATCACAAGGTTTAGCATTTGATACCTGGTACTTTAAAATAATAAATCAAACAGAAGACAGGACAAAAGATCACAAGGTCAATCCTGCAGAAGTTTGAAGAAAGAGTAGTAAAATGTTGATCATGAGGTTTATCTTTCAGACTTCAGAATCAAAACTCCAAGAATAAATGACATAATTGATTTGGTTGTTTTGTTTTATGGCATGTCAACCTCAGCAGGTCATTTAATGCCAACAAAATTTTATTTATTGTTGGTAATACTTTTTCTTTCAAAAATTTATTGTTGGTAATAAGTTTGTGGCTGGTAATACTTTTTTCTTTCAAGTGCCATGGAGAAATAAATTTGTTTTGGTTTTTCAGCATGTCAGACTTGGTTATTTATTGCTATGGTGTCTATTTTCTTTAAATGGGTGTAGCATTTTTTTAATTTTTTTTTTTAATAAAATGGTTTATATTTTTGAAAAGAGATTGACTTTTTTCAAGTAGTTCAATATGACTTTTTCATCTGTTTTTTTCGAAAAGTTCTCTTATATTCTTTGAGTTATAGTATTTTTGTCAGGTGGAGGCTAAGGCAGGGCAGTCTATTAGAAAATGTTTTACTGTGAATGCTTTTTGACATGTTATACACTCTTTTCTGACATAATTGAATATGATTGTAATATCATTTCTGAAATTTTTATTAAATGAAACATTACCAAGCATTATTTATTTGTGAGTAGGATTTTCTTCGTCATCAATTTCAGTTGCTTTTTCCCATTAATAATATTAGTGGTAGTATTATTATCTGACATTTCCTTAGAACTAATCCCTCACCTAGACATGAGCAACAAGCATCACCAGATCATCATTCAGCAACTGTTTGCATCAAACAAAAAATAACTCTCAGAATGTGTTATGTCGCCAAGTATAAATGAATAACTCAACAACAGAATCAGAATATAAGTTGTATTCCGTGGAAAAGACGGTTAGTATGTACAGAAGTGATTAGTAATATTTACAATAGAAAGATACAAGAGTCCAATCCGTCGTAAGACGTGTGTATACGTGATTACTTCCGGTACGCCACCGGAAGTGTGACTAACTCTTCACTGACTCGCACTGACTCTTCAGTAACTCATTAGAGACTCTCAAGTGACTCTCTATGACTCATTATTTAGTCGTCCCTCCCAGTAAGGGCAACATATGACACATGGTCAGTTTATATCTGGGATTTCCGTGCTATATGGCCCGGCCAAAAAATGTCTGTCTATTTTTGCCCAGTCGTGCTTCTACCCTTCGGTAGAATCACGACTGGGTTATTGCTCTCTGCTCGGAAGCAGAGAGCGCCCTCTACCCGAAGGCAGAGAGCTGACAGTGTCGTAGAGTCGACAGTCTAGTGACTCTGTACGACTCTCCTGTAGAGAATCCACCATTGCTATATATAGCAATGGGAACAGTCCATTTGTAGTCAAATAGGAGCAGCACCCTAACAGAATGTTAGAATATTAAACAACTGTGGGCCAGCTGGAAAATGTAAAACTGGAGATGAGTAGGTTAAACACCATCACTTGTGTATGTGAAAGAAATCTAATGCAGCACCCTGATTGAAATATAACAGATCCGAGAATAACCTGAAACTAAAGGACAAATATATGGACAGTGTGAAAAGATATGAGTGACAAAACTGAAATGAAAACTTGATATGGGACATACTAAGAGAAGCATTATTGATATCAGCAAATGTCATCACCCCAAAGGAAAATGTATCCAGAAAGAAAAACAAATGGATCACAAATGAGATTCTCGATAATGCACAGAGAAAGAAAACAACGCCTAAACATGGAATGGAATACTGAAAACTACACAATGATATAAAGAACAAATGCAGATGGACTAAAGAATGGCACATTGAAAAATGATAGAAATAGAGAGATTGTGTATGACAGATAAAAGAGATATGCATAACAAAATGAGAGAACTAACAAGAGAAAAAGACAAGCTCATCAACAGGATGCATAAACTCCAAGTATAGCACACTCATATTAGAGAAAGAAAAAAATACTTCTGCGATGGAATGAATATATGATATGTATCTTCTACAATGAAAGAGAACAAACAGCAATACAAAGAAATAGCGACAGGACGAAAATATTAAAAGCTGAAGTGGAAGCTGTACAGGCCAAGTATAAAAGAAATGAAGTGGCAGAGCCAGACAAAATTGTAATAAAGATGCTGGCAGCCTTAGATGATTTTGGCAGACAAAATTACAGAAATAATAAATGAAATCTACAACAGTTGTGATATACTGAAAGATCTAAGCAGATCTATTTTCATAGCATTGACTAAGAAACCAGGCATGAACAAATGTGAACTCTACTGAACAATCAGCTAATGAACTATATAAGAAAACTCATTATCGGAATTCTGATTAATAGACTGTGCAGCAGAATCAGGCCAGAGATAGGACAAGAACAGTGCAGATTTGTCAAAGACACCAGAACAAGGAACGCAATACTTCTAGTATTCATCAGTAGTGGCAAAATCTTAATCTCAGATTTACAGATGACACAGTGCTGATAGCAGACACAGAAAGGAAACTACAAAACCTCCAGATGAATGTAGTAAAAAAGCAAGAATAAAGGACTAAACATAAATTACAAGAAGATTGAATGCATATTGGTCAACAAAAAGAAGAGCCCAAAATGCAAATGTCAAGTCATGGATACTAAAATCAAGAAGGTACAGAAATTTAAATACCTAGGAAGTGTTCTAACAGAGCACAGAAAGTGTGGCACTGAGATCTGAAGACATATTGGGATGGCCAAAAACGCATGCCCAAAGATAACCATAGTATTGAAAGACAGGAAAATTTTGTTGGAAATAAAGAAAAGTGTACTGGACTGTTATGTGATTTTTTTTTCAAAAATGAAGGGAAGACTTGAAGCCACTAAAACGTGGTTCTACAGCAGGATGCTGAGGATACCATGGACCAAATATGTGAGCAGCAACAAGGTTTTGGAGAGGATGTAAATGAAAAGAAACATATAATTAAAATCAAAAAGAGACAGCTGAAATCTCTGAGACATGTAATGAGAAAGGAGGGCTTGGAGAATCTGATAATCACAGGATGGATAGAGGGAAATAGAGACAGGGAAAAGCAATGTGTGACATACTTGTTAGGCTTGAGAAAGTGGATGTAGAACAAGGTTTGTGAAAAATAACAGAAAGACAAAACTTATTAAAAAGTACAAGAGCAGGAAGATCTGGAGGGCCATGATCGCCTATTTCCTGAAGAAACATGGCACATAAGAAGAAGAAGATTGTTAACAATTATACATTTCTGACTAGGATTTCTTTCATGTTAAGGTGCTCTTCATACCTATTATAGTTGGCACCTGTTTGCATTCAAGCACTTGGATTGCCATTCTATCTCCTTATTTCCTTTTCCCCCCTCTTGAGGTGGTAGTGGAGATCGCTGTGAAGGCCCAGCCCACAACTGAAGAGTTAAGAGCAGGAGTCACAAAAAAGTATAAGCAGTGAAAGTGGCTGGGAAGGCCCAGCCTGCCCAGCCTGCCCAGCCTGCTCAGCCACATGTTGCAGATCCTCTTCATGTTGACAGTTGAAAACGAAAGTTTCAGTCTCTTTTGAATAGTCTTATACCAGGATGGCCAATTTAAAGAAATGGTTTACCAAGTCTCATGGTCAATGTTGGCCCGTATCAGTAATGTTTGCAACTAATCCTTAGAATGTCATTTTCGTTCTCGACATAGCATCTTGCCACTGGCAAGTTCTCCAAACAAAATGATATGCAGGAGTCAAATTGGACACATTTTGGATATGTGACCTACCCAACAGAGGTAATGTTGAATCATTCTCAATTACTTTAGCTATCTGTCTTTATTCCTAATCAATAATATTTATTGATAGTTTTAGAATGATGGCCTGTATAGTTATCTTGAAATAAGAAATGGCTTGCTAATTTTAATCCCTCAAAGATGAAATTTCTCTTTTTTTATAGAGAACCTCTTTTGCCTTCCATCAATATGGCTCATACTAACCTCCAGAATCTATCATATAAATGTATAAACCTACCATTTGTCCATGCATTGATTATTGTGCTCATATCTGGTATAGTACGTCTGCTATGTATTTCAAGATTCTTGATAAAATCCAAAGAGGTATGTGATCAGTCCTGACATCTCAGTTTCAGCCACTTTCCCACTACCTTAGCAAAACTTCCCTGTTTCTTTTCTATAATTAGATAGGTGTTATGGACCAGGTTAAGTTCTGAAAAGAACAACACGACCACAAGGATAAAAATAACAAATATATATTAACAAGAAATAACAATACAAAATGTGGAAGGTGTTAGTGTGACTGTCAGTCTGGTTTTGAGTGAACTACTACCAACTCGACTCTCTCTTGAAAGGCTTTGTATATATATAGTGTTAGGAAGAGTATATTCTGGAGTTACAGGTAAGGACCCAAGACACCACCTCCCAAACTTTTCCTTTGCGGGGGTTTTCAATATTTTTTCCTCTTCAGATTAATCATCAAAGGCTCTGTAAATTTTCTTTTTCTGCTAGATTTCCATGGTTCTGAAACTGCTTGAGGCTTTGCATATCAAATGTGTCAAATATTGTGTCCATTACTTTCTCCTCTTTTTGAGGTAGATCGTTAAAATCCTCTAACAGCTACTTTCTGATCTGATTTAAATGTCTTTTATGTGAGAACTTCGGATCCTGAATTATGTAAATCATGTTCCCGATCTGTTTCTCTATTGTACCTGGCTCCCAATAGGATGTGTTGTTTTTGAACATTTAAAAAAAAAATGTTCTCCTCCAGGTTAAATTTTCCTTTCGATACAAATGATGTTAGTGATTGCTTTGTCTGTTTTGGCAATAACTTGTCAAATACCAATCTAATTTTTCTAGCAAACATTACTTCCACCAGCAATAGTGCCGACGGCATAGTACTGTTCAGGGTAATTCTATACACTTGCAAGAATTGTTGTTATGCCTTTTCTGTTCATACGCCATAAGCTTTCCTTAGTGCCCTTTTAAGTATAACTACAAACCTCTCCCCTTGACCGTTTGACCTTGGGTGATATGGCGAAGATTTGCTGTGTTCCACCTGAAAGGTTTCACAAAATTCTTGAAAGTCCGCAGATGTAAATTGTGTCCCATTATTGGTGACTAGCAAAGCAAGCAAACAGCTCATGGAGGCAATTTATTGTCATCTCAGAAGTAGGTTTTCTACAATTAAATAGTTCTGGCCATTTGCTGTAACTGTCTACTACAATCAAGTAACAGAAGCCCTCTAATAGACCTGCAAAATCTGCATGGATTCTTGACTACGGTCGATCTGTCTTAGGCCATGGCTTATGAGTGATCGGAGGTGCCTTGGCTGCTAAGGAACAGCCCTTGCATTTGTCCACCATTTGTACAATATCTTGATCCATGTTTGACCAGTCCACAAACTTCGCATTAAGAATATCATCCTGTTCTTTCCTGGGTGACCCCTGTGGAAATCCTTGAGGATTCTCTTTTGTAGCGTTTTCAGGATTGCTACTCTTTTATTATATAGCAGAACATTATCACATAACGAAAAACTGTCTGGGATATGCTTATCTTTTCCTACAATTTTTGCTTTCGTTTCCTTTATAAATTCGTCATTCATTGCTTTGTTTCTTATTTTCTGTAATGTGACAGGGAGGTCATGAATTGTACTACATAATGTTGTTCTAATCTCTTTCTCATATTGTAAAGCTGCAATTACGGAATTTTCTAATGGCTCCATTTTCTTTGATACTAGTTCCGAAAGACTGTCTGCATGCTGAATTTTGTTTGATGGAAGATACTCTAATTTGAAGTTATAATTTATTAGAATCATCCCCCATTTTAGCAATCTATTAGCAGTCTAGACAGGTAGGCTTTTTTTGATCCAAATATTGTCAGTTATGACTTGTGGTCCGTCTGTAAGGTATAGAATCTGCCGTAAATATATTTGTGGAATTTTGTAACCACAAAAATAATCCTTAATGCTTCCTTTTTGATTTGCAAGTAATTTTCTTTGGCTGGTAGTAACGTTCTTAACGCATGTGCAATGGGTTTTAGTGTCCCATCCACAGTATTTTATGAAGTATGCATACCCCATCACCATAATGCATTAAAAATAAATCTACTATTAGAGTCTTAATGATTTTGTCGAAAGTTTTCTGACATTCGGGTGACCATTCCCAAACTTTATCTTTCTTCGACAGTTCATTTAGTGGTGCGTGTAATTTGTGCATGTTTTGATATAATCTCTTGATAATAATTTACTAAGCCCAAGAAGATCTGTAACTTGGCTATATTTTTTGGTGGCAACATGTTTTTTATTGTCATGGCTCTTTCTGGGTCTGGTCTTCTTTCTTTGTCAATAATATGGCCCAGGTACTTTATTTCCTTCATAAAGAAGTCACATTCAGTTTTCTTTATCTTAAAGCCGTAATTTTGTATCTGTGTGAAGACCTCTTGAACGTGTTCCCAGTGTTGTTCAATATTTTTGCTATTTATCAGGATGTCATCAAGGTATGCAATCGTGAAATCCAGTCCACCTAGCATAGTGTCTATTATTTGCTGAAATATTGCCGGCATGACCTTGATCCCAAATACTAATCTCTGGAACTTAACCCTCTATGAGTGTTTATGCACAACAACCTTGAGCTTTCCTCGTCTTCTGGTATTTGTAGGTATGCTTTGCTCAAGTCTATCTTTGAGAAAAATTTTCCTCTGTTCAACTTTGTGAATACTTCTTGTGGACTAGGGAGAGGATAGTGATAATCTTTAATCGCTGCATTTAATCCTGCAGAGAAGTCAGCGCATACTCATATCTCCCCCAATTCTTTTTCCTGTAGACTGTAGGTGCAACCCATTAACTATATTCTACCTTTGCCAATATACCAGTTTCCACGAGTCTATCCGACTCTTTGTCTATCTTTTCTAATGATGCAAAAGGTACATTTCTTGAAAATGAGTTGTACATTTTAGTTCGATTTCGGCCACCATCTTTTTACACCTCCCATGAGGTTGGCTGAAAATATGTCAAGGAAACTCCTTTAATTTCTCCTTCAATTTCTCTGCCTCGGTCAATAAACTTTCCACTTTTTGACAGAATGTATTTATTGGTAAATCCCAGAGGTCAAATTTCTGCATCCAGTCAGTTCCAAATAAATTTTCCATATTTTTTAGAACAAACATCTTTAATTTCTTGGTCATCCCATTGCATGTCACATTTGTGATAATCTCCCACTCAAATTTGATTTTTTTTCCTGTTACCAACCTGGCTATTTTATCTGTTCTCAACATGGTCAGTTTGTTTAATTTCTTCCATGTCTGTAGGCTAATAATGGTTAAATCAGATCCAGAATCCAATTGTAATCTGATTTTTTTGTTTAACATTTCCACTTGTACGTACTTTTGTATATTTATCCAGTCCGTTTGGTCAGTTCTAGTGGCTCTCACTCGGCTTTTGTTTGCTTTCTTTATTCTACAGTGCGAACTTTTATGTTCCACTTTCTTGCATGACAGACAAGTCTCATAGTGATATGGACAATTTTTGTACCAATGCAGAGTTCCACATCAATAGCATGGACTAGGTGGCAATTTCTTCTGAGGTTTCATTTGACATTTTATAGTAAAGTAATTGGTTTGGTTTGGTTTTTGCAGGCATGAAAAATGTGTTTTTTGTTGTACTTTCCATATGTGAGCAATACCAGACTCTTCAATATCTTTTGAGTCTTTTTTATGCTCATACATCTCTGACAGTCCTCAGTTAATTTTTGTAGCATCAATTCTGGCTCACTCTTAAATTTTGTTGGAATTCTTTGTCTGCGTCTTTAGTCAAAACCAGCCCTTGGACAAATATCAAACATTTAAAATTGTCAGCAATGAGTTCAGATAACTTAAAGCTATTGCAGTGTTTGTTTACTATGGAAGTGAATGTTACATAATCTTTGCTATCCTTTTTAGTTAAACATTTCCACCTTTTGTAGAATAGCAAAGTTTTTGAACTGAATAATTCCATTAAGAGTTTCACAGCTTCCCCAGAAGTCAAATCATTCATTTCACTCAGTGGGATATAGTCTACAAATTTAGTGTGTTCACTTGTCCCTAGTTTCCTAAGTAGTAGACGCACTTTTTTTGTATCTGACCAATTCCCACAATCAATCTCATATAAATCTTCATATCTTCTGAAGTAAGCTGCAAAGGTTTTGTCTTTGTCTGGTGCATAAGTGAACTCTTTGATTGAGCTTCATATAGTATTTTGTGAGAATGCTGATTCATTTTTAGAAATTTGCCAGTTATTTGTCATTGCTCGTAGTAGTAATTTTTGTAGTTTGAGTGGCTTTTCTTCATTTTTTGTTGCTTTTCGTTGTTTTTCTGTTGAATTTCTAATTGTTTCTCTTTGAGCCTAATCTGTCTTTCCTCATTTTTTTGTTGCTGCTCAAATTGCATTTTCATTAGTTCCAACATGGTTGTCTTAAAGTCCTCCATATTTACAATGTCATTTAATTATAACACAATCTATCTGTTGCCACAAGGAGAGGAGAAAAAACTCACTTTTTTTACCTTACTCTTTTTTTTCACAATAAATTATTCCTATACATAAGGTTTATAGTTACGGCAGTTAAAACAAAATTTTTCTCTTTTCTTGTTTAGCAAAAATGACTTATTTATTTCTTCTTTGCAAAAGGAAGAAAAACAAAAAATCACTTTGGTTAAAGAAAAAATCCAGTTTCAGATATTTTCCCTTTCTTGTTACGTCGATTACTCTGTTTTAGCTCCTCTGTATTTTGCATTTACGGTTTTCGAAAACCACTATTGTGAATACTGGTCACTTGTGTGTGTAAAAAACTGTTCCTTAAGAACTTTGTAGCTAGAGTTGTGTACATGAGTAAAAGATTTTTCCTTTTTCCTCAGTGTCTTTGTTGCCTGTTGTTCTGAAAACTTGGTGAGAAAAAAAAATTTTTCCCCTGTAGAATTCGATTACTGTTATGGTTGACAGGTAGAATCCTCTTCTTTATATCTTCGTCACCGCTGTTATGGCTGGGGTTCAAAAAGGTTTTTCTTTTATCTTCACGACGAATTCATTTCTTCAGTATCTTAGTCACCACTGTTATGGGCGACCAATAGCCAAAAGGTTTTTTCTCTTGTCCTCCATATAGAATCCGTTTCTTCAATACCTTTGTTACCACTGTTATGGACCAGGTTAAGTTCCAAAAAACACAACACAACCACAAGGGTAGAAATAACAAATATATATTAACAAGAAATAACAATACAAAATGTGTCAGTCTGGTTTGAAATGAACTATTAACAACTCAACTCTATCTCTCTCACACACACACACTCTCTCTCTCTCTCTCTCACTCTCTCTCTCTCTCTCTCTTGAGAGGCATAGTATACAGTGTTAGGAAGAGTTCATTTTGGTGTTACAGGTAAAGACCCATGATAATAGGTAATTGTTCTGATAAGCTTTCCTCTTTGGTACATCAATTTTACAAATTTAAGTTCAGGACTAGATTGTCAGTTAGGTCTCATTATTTTACAGCCAAAAGATGTAACCATAATTTCTATGCTAACTATTTCTTCTCTGAAAAGTCTTGCTTGTAGAACTCTCTTCTGTTTTTTTTTTCCTTTCCAGTCAACTTTGATCTTTCAAAAGCATTGACATTGTTACCTTGTAACTTCTTAATACTTGTTCTTTTATGGTTTTCTCTCCTTGATGTTTTTTCTTTTTCTCATATTCTCTGACTCCCATGACTCCCACACTTCTTAATGGCTTTACTGCTTTCGATGTGAATTGAAATAGCCATCCTAGGAACAAAGTTGTAATATCAATTCCTAATATTTATTAACAAAAGCAACAGTTTCAGCATGACATCAATTTTCTAAAGTTCTTTTTGTTAATATGTTAATTTCACTTGCATTTCCTACTCTGAACAACAAAAAGAGCTAACCATAAGAGAAATATTTAAATCATTTTTTAATGTTTGTATTAATAATAAAAATTTATTCAGTAAACTTACATTTGTTTCACTTGTTTAAGTAATTCAGTATAGTTTTAAAATTTAATTAGATAATTTTTATTTAGATAATTCTGTAAAAAATATTTTTGGGATCTACTCAGCTAATTTATAGTAAAAGTAAAATCTCAAAGCACTACAATAATTATTACAAATGAGTATATCCCTGCTGTAAAAAATGACTGCAAAATATTTTATATATATATATATATCCAAGTGAATAAAGAATGTTGTAAATTATAATTTGTACATGTTCTAAATTATAACTTATAATATATATATATATATATATATATATATATATATATATATATAGTCATTTGCAGACAGGTCTGTTTCGCTGTATCACAGCTCATCAGTATGGTTAGACTTCGATTGCTTTTAACCCAGAATTAAAACCTGACCGAAGTGGCGTCAGTCGGTGATTCTACCTCTGGGCTCAAAGTAATCAGACACTGCTAAAGAGCAAATATGTGGCAAAATATTTCATAACTGGAAGTAAACAGAATGAATTGAGTCGACGCGGACTCACTATTGTCACTTTCTATCACCATGACAGGAAGGATATATATATATATATGTATATATCCGAGTGAGTATAGAACGAGGAGAGAAAAGAAATTTTTTTTTCCCATACAAAACATTAATTTAAAACAGTGCTTGATATATGATGTATAGAGCTGTTAATATTTATTATTCACACATAATTTATAATAAATATAATATATATATATACATACATACATAAATAAATATACATATTATCCTATGTCTATGGCACAACTCAGAATTTCATGCATTATGCAATCATCAGGTGCATATTTGTTTGGAAATATGCACCTAATGATTGCATAATGCATGAAACTTAGTCGTGCTGTAGACATAGGATAATATGTGTATTTATTAAAATATATATATATATATATATATATATATATATATATCATACAACTCTGTTCATACATTGAGCACTGTTTTATTAACATCTGAATAATAATACTCTACATATGTACACCCTCATATGTATATTTATTAATAATTTACATTGTATTATATATATATATATATATATATATATATATATATATATATATACAGACACATACACACACAGATACGCAAGCATCTTTATTATAGTAAGAAGGATTCTGTAAGGACTAACATTGTTAATGTTGTTGAAATATTTTTTTAAAAATGTTTTTATAATCGGTCTACAAGTTAGATGCTAACACTTCTGTTTAAAATGCTATATATAGAGTGTGTGTGTGTGTGTGTGTGTGTGTGTGTGTGTGTGTGTGTGTGTATAAATAAAAGGCTGTTATTAGAATAGCTGTTTTTGTATTAACAATGTGGTCTATTTTGTTCTACTGATGTTATGTGGGAAGACAGATAAATTTTAGCTTTATGTGAATTTGTTAAAAGTTTTTATGAAATGAATTAAAAAAAAATTTGTATAGAACTTTTACTAACTTGAAATGGGAGTGCATGTGTGGTATCTATTATCTGGTGGTCAGTGATTAAACTGGCATATACACTCCTATAATTCATTGAAAATTGTGCAAGTTGCAAGTAACCCTGTAGGATGAAAAAGAAGACCTATGAAAAAGTAGAAGAGCTACTGATGAGTCAACAGTCAGCTAACTGGAGGTGGTGTCTCAATAAATCAACAGGAAATCACTCCACATGTTATACTCTCTGGTTCTGGATCTTGACGAACAACAACCATCTTAATAGACAATTAGGAACAAAAACACGTATATATAAAATTATAAACTTATATTCTTATTCTTTGTAGATGATGCATTTTTACTTTCTATTTAATTGATGTCAGTCATATCTTTATCGGCTATTGCCTTTCAAACCTTTGTTGTTAGAATCCACCACCAAAGCAGAAATATATTTTTGTCAATCATTTTTATCGGCTCTTGCCTGTGTTTTCTGCCTTCATTAGCTATTGTCTTTTAAGTCTTTGTTGTTACAATCTGCCACCACCATCCACAGCCGGAATATATTTTTGTCAGTCAAGGTAATATATTACACAATCCCCAAAACATTCCTGGTTTTTGCCAATATTGTTGTAGAAGATAATGGCATGACGGAAGTTAAATATATTGGAATTAACTCCTCAACGGTAAGGAAGGATATGTGCAACAGGTGCCACCTGATAATTATCCAGCAACTGTTAAAAAAACAAAAATAAAATAAAATAAAAAAAATAAAAAAAGAGGACTTAAGCTCCTTGGAATTGATCCCTTGCCTGGTAAAAGAAAATATGAGTGACAGGTGTCACTTTTGAGTCATCCAGTGTCTATTTGTATCAAGCAAAAAATACTTCTACTAGTATGGAAGGTCAGAATACTAAATCAATATTGCCAGTTAAAGAGAATAAAGCAGAAAATGGATAGGTTAAAGGTTATCATTTTAACCATATGCAAAAGAAGTTTGGCAAATAATTGCAATTTTGTTAGTAGCAAACACAATTTCATATAAGCAGACTGAGAGAAAAATGATAATGGTAGGACTTATATTAGACTGCAACATGAAGAAATGTGTTCTGGGATACTGTCAACTATTCAAAAGAATTCTTGTAGTTCAACTGAAAGGGAAGCTCTTCAACAAATATTAATCATAGTTGTGCATGCACTGGCAGTACAAAGTACGGAATAAGAAATTGAAAAGTTTTACTGAATGCAAGACAATGCTAAGGCTCAATGCAAATCACTGAAAATTTCAATTGTCATGGGAGACGTGAATGCCAAATTAGGAAAGAATGGTAGTGAAATAATTGGAAAATTTGGGTGAGAAGCACAATGAATATTGGAGAAAATGGATTTAATATTGCATAGTGTATGATCTGGTATTATCCAACACCTGATTTCAAGAATACTCAGGATGTATATAGACATTGAGAAGCTTGAAAAGAGAAACAAAGAACCAAACTGACTTTCAGTGATTTGCATTGAACCTTAGCATTGTCTTGCATTCAGTAAAACTTCAATTTCTTATTCCGTACTTTGTACTGCCAGTGCATGCACAACTATGATTAATATTTGTTGAAGAGCTTCCCTTTCAGTTGAACTACAAGAATTCTTTTGAATAGTTGACAGTATCCCAGAACACATTTCTTCATGTTGCAGTCTAAGTCCTACCATTATTGAGTAATACAGTTTTACACTGCAAAACATAACCAAGTACCATTTGTAAAAGTGACCACTTTTCAGTGATATGTAAACTGAGAGTGAAATTATGAAAATTGGAAAGTTTCAAGGCAGCACCTAAATCACAATATAACAGAATCCTGAATGACCAGAGTGTGAAAGAAAAACCTATGGACCGCATTAAAAGTAATAAACTAAATCAAAATGGATATTCAAAGTGGGACACATTAGGACATCAGCAATCAACAACATCCCATAGAAAACTAGACAACTAAAAAAAAGAATGGATCATACTTGAAACAAAAATGAATGCCAAGGTATGGCACAGAATATACAAGTTGTGATGGATAAATTCTCGTCTAAATTTCGCAAAAAATGAAAATAATGCTGATATCTTATTGTAACAGTTACATTTACGACAATTACACAAAAAGATCATGAAATATTAAAGAGTAAATTTATTTAAAAAATTCACCATTGGCTTCAACTATGGCCTCAAATGACTTCAGTATCTCCTGCAAATCTTTTGGATGGTCTCCTTGTTTAAGTTGCTGCCATGATCCTTGCTTTTGGTTTAACAAGGAGGTTTGTTGGTCTCTTGCTCAAATGTGTCCCCACACATAATAATCAAGAGGGTTGCAGTGTGGGGCATTAGGAAACCAGATATAAGGGGTAATGTGGTTACAGAAATTGTCTGACAGCCATAACTGGGTACTTCTGTATGTGTGGCATGGTGCAGAATCCTGTTACCAGACATATGGTCTTCTAACAGTTACCCTCTTAATCAAGGGCAGCACTATTTCCTCAAGGTATTTGATATAGGCCTCCATGTTGAATCTCAGAGATCAGAACAATCAGAGTTTTTTTTTTAATTATTTCACCCCAAGCAAGGCAGTACTGCCACTAATGTGTGCAGGGGGCTACATAAGAGAGTTAAAGTTTTAGCCAGGAGGAGAGTGAAGAGGAAGACAAACCAGCTACAGGGAGTGACAAAGAAAGGTCAAGAGAAGGATATGAACACAGGAGTGAAAACAGTTGCAAAGGTAGAGAGAAAGGAAAAGAACAAGATATATGGGTTGATGTAGAAAGGACTGAAGTCTAGTGGATAAGAGATGGGAATTGACATTGCATTTAAATTCCTGGAGATTGTAGTCATCAGGGAAGCAAGTATATGGAAAGGACTTCCCCAGGCAGGAGATGCAAGAAAAGAAGCTGCTGGAGTAGAATTGTTGCCTGCATTTGGTTGATTTAACTGTAAAAGGATGGGACCTTGTTGCCAGTCTGGCTGCATGAGTAAATTCTTGTGGAAGGGGCCATACCTTTGTAACCCTCATTAAACTCATCCAACTTTTTCTGAATCCTCTGCACTATCCTTAGATTGACACTGTAACTCTGAAATGTTTGTATTAGTACTTCTGGTGTGAATACCAAGAAGTACAGCAGGCTGTTTCCAAATTTCTGGAAGAGTGAATTACATCATGGTGCTCTTTTTCTTCCAGATGGTGCCTAACTGACCCTACTATATACTGTGGTGTCAACAAAATCAATACCAAGCAACGTGCATGTGCAAAATTCAAAATATAAAATGTTGACAATTTAACCATCGCACTATGTAACATATTGCCAAAGAAATTAGAAACAATTTTAAGCAGACTAAAGAGAAATGGCTCAATGAAAAATGTGCACAAAGAGAATAAACTTCATAGACAAAGCAGATAGAGTTTTTAAGGCATGCTTTAGGTACCTCTATTAATTTTTAACACTTCTTAAGGTTTAAAATGAATTTTTAAAAGTGAAAAAGCATTCTTCAAGCTTTCTTTTTAGTTTTAATTGAAAACTAAATGGTTACATTTACTATTTCCAGTAAGAAAATTTACTCTGGTGTATTTCAAATAAAAATTATATTGATTTGAATAAAATATTTTTGGTCGCTATCTATTGAAATAGGTCATTTTGTGACATTTGTAAACAAAAGTTAATTCTCAGATTTAAATATCTTCCAAAAATGGAATATACTTTTCTGAAATTTTATTTGAGGAATATTAGCTAAATTAAAGTATAATTAATCTGATTTGAAAAAAAATATTTACTTTAAGATTAAAATGACAGAGAAATGGATTTTTAAAAAAAACAGTAGCAGTGATTAAGTATGTTTTATAATCTTATCAATCATGTAACATGTATTAAAAGGGAAAGTGACAGATTTCTACAGAGACTTTATCTGTTAAAACATGATTTAAAAAAATGATGGGCAAGCCCCTTTTTATACCATTTTTAAGTACTCAGTCATGTTAAAAATGTAGAAAAATATTCTGTAATCTAATTTTAAGTACATAATTTTTTTTAAAATTTTGGTGCCAAATGATTTGTGTTAAGCTTTTCAATTTTTGATTAGTAAATATAGTTTTCACTTAACAATATCACCTGACCAGATGAAAGTAATGCAGAATTTTAAAAGATGAAAACATTTCCTGTAAAAAGGCATCATTCATAAAAAAATTTTTTGAAGACAATAAATCTTATTTATAAAAGCAATTAAAAGCTTTTCTAATTTGATAATGTCATAGTTATAATGTATTTTCTATTTTATGATTCAGAGCAAATTTTTGAGAAATGGGTAGCAGCTTGCAAAAAAAGATTTACTTTCCCCAAGGAGTTCTGCTTCTAACTAATAAAAAAATAATTTCAGATGAAAATGTCATTTTATGAAATTTAATGTTTGTGTTTGAGGGGTAACATATGTTAAAAAAAAAAATTTACCATGTTTTTCTAAAACAAAAATTTCAAAAATAATCTCATTCATTTGCAAATAAGCCATGAAAGATTTATTAAAAACTGACAATTATTTGATTTTTGCAAAATATTTCAAAATCAGTGTTTTTCACCAGAAAAAAAAAAGTGCAACATACTAATTATAAATATTACATAGACTGCTGACAAAAAAAAAAGAAAAGAAAAAAAAGATTTTTAACAAAAATTTTGAACATGCAAGAAAGGATTACAAAATTTAATAAAATGATAAAAAAATACTTAAGTCTTTACTCTTACTAATAACAAATATTTTAACAAAAACAATTTTTATCAAGTTTGGGGACTTTTTTCATCATTCTATGCTATTTCAGTCTGTGGCGCAGTGGATATCGGCTCGGAACGAGAAATCCGGGAACCGAGTTCAAATTCCAGTTGAATTCCTTGCATTCACCTATGCGCAAATACCCTTGGGAAAGGTATTAATCCATCTCTTCTCTCCAGTTATGGGTTAAATAATAGGACAGATTGGGTTCTATAGCCTTGGTTGGCAACCAGTCTACCACAGAAAGCAATGGCAACCTACTGCGGGATAATCTGCCCAGTCAGTCATGTCTCTTTCAAGACATGATTGCCCAAGCGTGTATCGTGCATGGCACTTAACTGACTGACTGATGCTGTTTCAGTGAAAAACTGGAAGTACCTCATATGCTATATTAATAGGAAAATGCTCAGTATCAGAGCTTATGTAGGTATAAGTAGTATGGATATAGATATCAACAATGAATGGTAATAGATTTGCTTTGATAAAAAAAAAGTGCTCAACACTTATTTAAATAAAAAATAAAGATTTAACATGCAGATCTTTTAAAAATTAAAATTAGAAAGATCAGTAAATTATGCTACTATGGTTTCAAACCTTTTAGTATTGTCAGACATCAGAGATTAACTGATTTCCAAACGTTTTATTTGGAATGCACAACAGGAATTTTAAAATACATAACAGGAAATTTAAAATAAATGGAGGATGTGATACACGCTTAGGCGATCATGTCTCTTTCGAGACATGACAGACTGGGCAGAAGATTATCCTGCAGTAGGTTGCCATTGCATTGCATTCTGTGGTAGACTGGTTACCAACCAAGGCTATAGAACCCAATCTGTCCTATTATTTAACCCATAACTGGAGGGAAGAGATGGATTAATACCTTTCCCAAGTGTATTTGCGTGTAAGTGAATGCAATTCAATTCAATTTTTATTTGTACAAACCCAAAATATATTTTCAGTGCATATATATGTGAACATTATTTCAGACCTTTCATTTACTAGCCTTTCTTGTTGTGAAAATAATTCTATAGCCAATTTTTCTTCTTGGCACTATCTTCAGATATCACCACAGCTGCGAGGTCTGGCCTTTCTTAATATACACCAAATCACATTAAGACTTTTGTCATTTTTTTTCTTTTAATTTGGTTGGTTAGTTTGGTACAATCCCTAAGGCTTTTTAGCTTGAATGTTGATTTGTGGCTATAACATTGTTTTTTAAAATATATACATCCCATATATATATTTTGCTCTGTCCATTTATATCTTCCTAATTTATGTGTATATAAACCTTTTTCTGTTCAGAGTTTTGCCACTTACAGATTTTACAACATTGACTAAATGCTTAAGGGTGATGCCTAAATAAAGACTTAAAGTAATCTGCAACTTGTTGGCAAAAGTTTTTCCTGTAACAAAACTGGCCATCGACTCTTGAATCAATGAAGCATGTGTAAAGCCAATTTCAACCTTAATTTTGTTACTTTCAAATGTTGACTTTCTCTCAAGAAACTAACACTTCATTGTAAAATTAGTTAATTAAATGTCTTAACAATTTTGTTCAATCTTCTTGGACATTCTGTAAAAATGTGTTAGAGGTTAGCTTGGCTTCATTCATATGGATATCAGAAACATGCTCCAAGTTGATGATTTAGAAAAGTTACTGGTGTAGATACTTGATTTGATATTCTGTCCATTTTCTGGTTGGCTTGTCTCCTGGCTGGAATAGACTAAACTGTCAAACACCTTGTCCTTTATCACACATCAGAAGGGAAATCAGGATTACTTATTAGGGGGCCATTTCAGCTCCAAGTATTTATTACGTGTGCATTGCACTTGAATAACATTAGAACCAATAAAGTTTATGAGCTGAGAGCAAGCTGAGCAGGTAATTATGAAAGAGCAGATAAAACAAGTAATTATTCACATCATGTGGATTTATGTTGCATGCGTGTGGAAAAAGCACAACGGCTGGTGACAGGCATAAGTGTAGCAACAACAGTTATATTTATCTTTGGCAAAACTTTGAGAACAAAAGTGATAGAGTCTAGATTTCAATTAAAATTCATTCTGATTCTGCCAAGTCTTCTTGATAAATATTATGTTATCTTCATCTCTAGCATTTTTCTTTAAGATTTCTCAAATATTTAGGCTGGTAGACAAAATAAAAGACTGTTTAAAATAAATAAAACATCAACTCAAATATGAGTAACCACTAAAAATAATGTTTACAATGATAAAAATAGATTGAATTAATAATTAAAATTTCATTATATATATATATATATATATATATATATATACACACATACATACATACACACAACCAATAGCTACAAGCAGCTGTTTTTAAGTTAACTTCAGGCAATAGTATTGTATATGTTATATACATCTACACACACACACACACACACACACACACACACACACACACACACACACGTGTTTGTGTGGGGGGTAGTAATCCCTCTTTTATACAAGTTTCATTAAAGACGAGTGGCTACTTCCGAGTGTTTTATGGCATACTTTTAGCTGTTATCAAGGATAATTTTAATTTTACATTTAACTGAATGTATGGATTGTTTTATGCATCTAGAGCTATAGGAACATATATTTTCAAACATGGTCAATACATTGTGGCCATATTCATAGTTGATGTTATTAAATGTTGGCTTTTTCTACTTAATAATGCTAACATTTTTTAGCCTTGTTTCTCCCCCCCCCCCAACCCAGTGGATGAGATTATATTTTGGGGGGGCAGAATTTAATGCTAAGTATCCTCTCCACAAAATACCACACAAATTATAAGGACATCAAAAAAAAGAAATGTTCAGTAGAAAAATAAAAAGAAGAATTGCATGAATTATATATTTCATATGTACACAATAGACAACTGGCATTTTTCAGTGTTGTATTTGTTAGGACAGTAAAATACTTTCAAGGTTCAAATGTTAAAGACTTTAAATAAAATGTGATTTGTAAGTTAAGATAACTTTATGTTTTGCTATGTGCATGAACAAAAGTGTTAACGTCCAGATATTGAGTCTTTCTTTGTGAAGAAAAGGTAAATGGTATTGCTGTGAAGAAAAAGACAAATTTTGTATTGCGCTGAAGAAAATGAATATAACTTCCTTTGCTGTTAGTACATGAGGAAGAAAGGAAATAAAGAACATAGTGTGAAAGAGAAGGTGAAATGTGAATGTTTTGGAAAAAAAAACACAGATATAAAGGATCAGAGAAATAACTAATTATTGTGTGTAATTTTCGAGGAGTCTGGATGTATCTTTTTGTTGTTGTGATCGCATTTAGTGTCCAGTGTGATGGCTGCCCATGGAATTCTACCGAAGACGTAATTAAGTAGTCAACTCAATCACGTGATCAGCTCCAAACACAAACTTATTTTTTTGGTAGCATAAACACGGGTCATTGAAAGATCAATTTGTTTTTTTCCAATCGGCAACCAGAATCAATTTATTTTGAATCTTATTTTTGTAGAATTTTGTACCAACATTTGCTTTTAGTGATTCTGATCCATTGTATGTGTATGTTTTCAGTTTTTCTTTAGCTTCAGTTATTTGCTGTATTGTAAAGGATATTTGCTGTAAAGAATTTGTATCCTATAATTTGTATTATGTAGCAGATGGAGTTTAGTAGGTCTACATGGCCAGGGAGATGTCATGTGAGTCTTCTTGTTAGGCATGTTGTAGTATATTGAACATAATTATCCTTGATAATGGCTAAAAGTATAGCACTTAGACATACAGAACATTCAGACAAGTTTGTCATAATTTATATCCAGAAAAGAAGTTCCACTGAAGTAGTCTCTACAATTTAGCTTTTTATGATATTTTTTGCATTTGCAAGTGATTTCTTTTTCAGTAAGAGTATGGAAGAACTGTAGATCTGAGCACTTTCAGCTAAAAGATTAGAAAAATATAATAAAAAGTCTAATTGCTGTGTTTTGTCAGTCATCTTAAATGAAAGTTATTGATCTGTATAAATTTATGCAATTTAACAGCTGTTAAGTTTAACAGAATTTTGTCACAAGTGCTCAATAGTCATCTTGAACAATAGTTATTATCAATAAATAAAAATGTTCACAATATTTATCTAAACTGACTAATGATGTTAACACATCTCAGAGACAAGATAAAAATAACTGTATTATTAACAGAATATTTTATAAACTTCTATTTAATTTTTAAATGTTTAAAGACATTCAATTTAAAAATTTCCCAAACCAACAACTGTTTGGTAATGATAATATTAGTCATTTTTTTATGAGAAAAAATTTGTCATTCATGGAAAAAAAGGTCTCTTAGGTCTAATAATGAATTATAGCTCTTTTCACTATTGGAGATTTCCTTCCAAACCTTTTGTTTGAAATCATGTGGAAAGTCAACAATGATTTCTGTCATCATTGTAATATTGTCACAAGACTAACAATTGTCTGTAAAGAAAGTTTATCTAAAGTATTGTGAAATTTATAAATATATATACATGTAAGAAAGAATTTCAACTTAAGTTTCACTGTTTTGGTTGTTTTTAACATATATTTTTGAAAAATGAGACTTTTCTTCTTTAAGTAAGATATCACAAATTCACCATGGCAACAGAAAAATGTTCTAAAGTCTGATATGAAAATGCACAGACTGACAACACTTAAGTTTAAAATATGAATAACCTGACATGCTTGTGCCATTTGTTATATATTTCACACTGATCTCTGTCAGTAATGCTTAGAAGTTATTTTACTTCACTGAACAAGTAAGTTCATTTGAGTAGAGTCTATTATCCATATACTTGCTAAATTTATTTTACCCTTGCAACACAATAGACATGGTAAGTAACAATGAGTACAAAAACAACATTAAATTTTTAAACTTTTCTGATTGATACACAGAACACATTGTGTTTAGTTAGTGATTGTTTTCCAGATCATCGTTCTTTTGTATGCCATGTTTCTTTAGGATGGTTATGATCGTAACTTTCCACAGCATCCTATCTTTTATACCTCAAAGTAATCATTGAATCCTGTTCCTCCACGCAGACTCATTAAATAGGTTATTAACTGTTTTTTCTCTGCTTTTCTTACCTACAATGTCTGAGTGTCAAATTCTTCAAGCCCTCTTCCCTCATTATGTGCTCCAGAAATTTCAACCCATCATCATCTGATCAGCCTGAATCCTGTTCTTTGACGCAGACTCATTAAATAGGTTATTAAATGTTTTTTTTCTGCTTTTCTTACCTTCAGTGTCTGAGTGTCCAATTCTTCAAGCCCTCTATCCTCATTATGTGCAACAGAAATTTCAAACCTCATCTGATCAGCCCAAGTCCTCTTCTCTCACGCAGACTCATTAAATATGTTATTAAATGATTTTTCTCTGCTTTTCTTACCTTCAATGCCTTCAATGCCTTCAAATACTTCAAGCCGTTTTCCCTCATTATGTGCTCCAGAAATTTCAACTGATGTCATCTGATCAGCCAGAATCCTGTTTCTCCAGGCGGACTCATTAAATAAGTTATTAAATGTTTTTTTCAGCTTTTTTTACCTTCAATGTCTGAGTGTCAAATTCTTCAAGCCCTCTTCCCTCATTATGTGCAACAGGAATTTCAACCTGTCTTCATCTGATCAGCCAGAATCCTGTTCCTCCAAGCACACTCATTAAATAGGTTACTTAATTTTTTTTTCTGCTTTTCTTACCTTCAATATCTGAGCGTCAACTTCTTCAAGCCCTCTTCCCTAATTATGTGCTCCAGGAATTTCAACTGTTATCATCTGATCAGCCAGAATCCTTTTCCTACACGCAGACTCATTAAATTATTTATTTAATATGTTTTTTCTGCTTTTCTTACCTTCAATGTATAAGTATCAAATTCTTCAAGCCCTCTTCCCTCATTATTTGCTCCTGAAATTTCAACTGTCGTCATCTGATCAGCCAGAATCCTATTCCTCCACGCAGACTCATTAAATATGTTATTAAATTTTTTTTTTCAGCTTTTTTTTTACCTTCAATGTCTGAGTGTCAAATTCTTCAAGCTTTCTTCCTTCATTATTTGCTCCAGAAATTTCAACTGATGTCATCTGATCAGCCAGAATCATGTTCCCCCGCACAGACTCATTAAATATGTTATTAAATATTTTTTCTTCTGCTTTTCTTACCTTCAATGTCTGAGTGTCCAATTCTTCAAGCCCTCTTCCCTCATTATGTGCAACAGAAATTTCAACTGTCGTCATCTGATCAGCCAGAATCCTGTTCCTCCACACAGACTCATTAAATAGGTTATTAAGTGTTTTCTCTCTGATTTTCTTACCTTCCATGTCTGAGCGTCAAGTTCTTCAGGCCCTCTTCCCTCATTATGTGCTCCAGAAATTTGAACCCTCATCTGATCTGCCCGAATCCTCTTCCCCCACGCAGACTCATTAAATACGTTATTAAATGTTTTTTCTCTGCTTTTCTTACCTTCAATGTCTGAGTGTCAAATACTTCAAGCTGTTTTCCCTCATTATGTGCTCCAGAAATTTCAACTGTCGTCATCTGATCAGCCAGAATCCTGTTTCTCCAGGCAGACTCATTAAATAAGTTATTAAATGTTTTTTTCAGCTTGACTGACTGGGCCAAAGATTATCTCGTGGTAGGTTGCAATTGCTTTCAGCAGTAGACTGGTTGCCAACCAAGGCTATACAACACAGTCTGCCCTGTTATTTAACCCCTAACTGGAGGGAAGAGACAAATTAATACCTTTCTCAAGGGTATTTGCATGTAAGTGAATGCAAGAAATTCAACTGGAATTTGAACTCAGCTCCCCGATTTCTCGTTTCGAGCTGATAACCACTGCACCACCATGCACATACTGATCCATTGTCTGACACCTAGCACAAATTTTCTTTTATTTCTCTTTTCCTTAAAAACTTCCTTCTTGGTCACATGCTCTGTATTATATTCTCAGCATCCTTCTGTTGAACCACATCCCAGTTGCCTAAAATGTCTATTTATCTCTGATAAAACTGTCTAAAATTCACTGCTATACAGGAGTGACATTACATATCTATTCAGAACTCTTTTCTTTGTTTTTAATGACATTTTCCTGTTTGTTACTGTGTTTAACTTTTGAAAAGTTATTTTTTGTTATTCCAATATGCTTTCATATTTCTGTATCACAATTTCTGTTATCTGTTAAAACATTTCTTAGGGAGTTAAATTTCTGAATTTTCTTCATTTTTACATCTCTCATTCATAGCTTTGCATCTTTGATAGTCACTTTTGATAATGACCATGCATTCAGTTTTCCTGCAATTGATGGTTAGTCCTTTCCTCACATTCATGAAGGGTTTTTTCAAATTAGTAACTATTAAACTAACATTTTTGTTAAAATCATGATATAAGGATACAAAAAGCGATTATCTTCTTTGTTTGACAAAAGTCATGTGGGTCACATGATGACTATTTAGCAACATTATTTCATACAGTGACAAACATGGACAGTCAAGACAATTTGTTTACAGCAGCTAAATGAATAAGTCATTCATTTAGCTCAAACTAAAGGTCCCAAGCTGAGGCTAAATTTACCTCACCAAATATCTAACAAGTACATAGCACCATTTCCTGTTGGGAATATATTTTTCCCCCAGATATAGAAACAAATTCCAGCTCACAGTCCTTAATTTAAAAAAAACAAAAAAACATGCAGTTTCCTATTTGGAGACTGTATGTGTAGTTGATAGTCACACCTAGCCCAGTCCAGTACAGATCAAGTTCTTTGGACTAATGTCTTTGCTTGTCTGTTTATTCTGGTTTTCAGCCACAAATTAGCAATAGTTTTGAAAGCACTAGGATCACATATGCACTTTACCTAAATTGCAAATAACAGTTCAGACTGTTATTGTGGCCTCTTATCCCCAGATAGGTTAGAATTCCATGGTCTGATTTCACCACGTACCCCTACTAATCTCCTGATCACAAAAAGTGCAGCCAGATACAGTTTGCTTGTTTTTAAGTAATGTGGAACGCCATCAGCTTCCACCAACTGCTGACTCTGGTCATGTGATCCACTTCAAATCCTGTAGTGCATCTATCTTTCAGGACTGACTCAGATAAGTCCTCACATCTTGTATGTTCCTCATTCATCCTGTGATTTGGGTGGGTGTACAGCATAAATACTCCTTATTCTGATATGGTATTTATGTATTATGTTTGCCAGAGCTGAGAAAGACAAAAACACTCTCTTTGTTTAATTATGCCAGTACACTACTTTCTGGCTGCAATGGTTTTTATGGCACTGTGGTATCTTTCCACAATTCCATTTCTGGCCAGGATGTAGACACACCCCAACCTTTCAGGAAGTTTCTGGAGTTCCCATAAGTGAAGGCAGTGACTTTGTCAGAATTTCATTCAGTGGACCCCACTGATAAAAAACATCTTCAAACCAAGGAATCACACTGAGTCCTGACATAGAATGTTCTTCCATATTGTGAATCAAAAGGGTCCAGAGTCAATGAGAGTTAAAAATTGACTACCACTATAGTGGGTACTTTCCATTCCAGCCACAATTGATGTCACAATCCAGTTTCCCCCTCCTCCTTCAGTGCACCGGTGCCAGATCTGTGTATTGACATTCCATACAAGATTGTATGGATGCAGATGGACAAAATAGGCTGTCTGCTGTATCCCAGGATTCCTGCTGTACTAATGAATGTTCAATATCTGGCTCTCACATCTCAATGCCAAACCTTTTGAGAGGTGCTGTCATGTGTTGTTATATGACACATGATCAGTCGTCAACTTCTAATTCAAACTTCTTTGACAATGTCATTCCTCCTTGAGGTGTATTTCCTGTTCTTTTTCAATGGCAATCTTCATCTCATCTTATATTCTTCCATGTCTGAGTTAATTACGTTATGATCCAGAGGCTCGTTTTCTATTGCGTTGTCCCGATCTGAAGAACACATCCTTTCTTTTCTGTCAAGATCTTTCATCACAACATCTTTCTCTTTAATTCTGGATTTTAATTGATCAGAATGGGCCATTAGGCTTTTTCTTTTTTTTGATATGTCCCCTTTGTATGATGAAATTAGATCTCTCAGAACTTGCTACTTTTTTCTTTCTTATACTGCATCTTTTCACTTGTTGAGATATTGTAAATGGTGATCTTATTTGCCTTCCTATTTATGCCAATGGGCTTTGCAATTTGTCTGTATGTGGAATCATCCTATAATTAACCAGTAACTTTGTTGAGTAACCATCTATAGTATCTCTACCTGGGGAAAATGCTTTTAATCCCATTTCTACTGTCTGCACCATTCTTTCCATAATCCCATTAAAATGTAAGTAGTACAGTGATGTTTTGTAAGGGAAAAAGATAATTCACATTAGCCAATTACATGGATCTTCATCACAAAAATTGTGGGACATTGTCTGAAACCAATGTTTTAGGAACTCTATTTCTAGAAAATAGCACTGTAAGGATTTTGCTTTATTGTAGTTCTTTTTCTATCTTTAACTTTAACTATTTCCAGCCATTTAAAAAAAGGAGTTTACTAAAATTAGAAATATTTCCATGTCATTAATGTGGGCATGGTTCATATAAACATGAGATCATGGTTCCATTTCTTTAGACCATGAGTGTATTCTCCTTTCTTGAAAATTTTTTATTTCTACACATATGGCAATAATACCCTGGTGATCAGGCTTTCAATTTTAATTTCTTCCGCATAGGCATTACCCCACAATGCACATCATCATTTACACTTTTACAATGTCTCTTCTTACTGTTTCTGGTGGTACTATCTAATCATGATTGCATATAGCACCATCTTCCATTGTTACTTTATACCTTGTATCTTTATAAGGTCTATCAGCTTTGGAACAATTACTCCACCTGTTTTTTTCTGTTTCTCTCAGTAATCTTGCTTAATAATGGATCCTGTCATTTTCAGTGCCAATCTTTGTAGAGATAATATGTCACTTTCCACCCAATGTAATATTTCGTCATCTGGTATTTGCATTATTTTTTTATTCTTATTAAATTGTAATCTTGACAGTGCATTGATGTGCGATATTGTATTTTCTTTGTGGTGCAGTGGATATCGGCTCGGAAAAAGAAACCGGGGAGCCAAGTTTGAATTCCAGTTGAATACATTGTATTCACTTATGCACAACTACCCTTGGGAAAGGTATTAATCCATCTCCTCCCTCCAGTTATGGGTTAAATATCAGGACAGATTGGGTTCTATAGCCTTGGCTGGCAACCAATCTACTGCAGAAAGCAATGGCAACCTACTGCGGGGTAATCTTCTGCCCAGTCACTCATGTCTTGAAAGAGACATGATCGCCCAAGCGTGTTTCACATATGGCACTTAACTGGCTGACTCTATACAAAAATTATAAGCCATTCACATTTTCCCTACCTTAGATCCTGGAAGAAGTAACTTTTGGTAGCTAGTTTCTCAGGTTAAAAACAAACTTTAGAGGTTTATAGTCTAACTTTAATAGGAACTTCTTATCTCATAATGATTGTCAAGCACTGTCTGTGCTCTAGACAATGGCCAATTTCTCTTTTTCAATATTTGAATAATTTATTTCTGCTGCCATCAATCTTCTTGAAAGGTATATTATCAGATGGTCTTCTTGCTGACACATGCCACTCATTCACAACTGTAGTTAACATAACCTCTTTTCTGGGATCAGAAATTTTTATGAGTTTTATAATGTAAGTTTCGCTTTTAAATCTTTGAACACTGAACTTTGCCTTTGAGTCCATTTGAACTCGGTATTCTTTTCCTGAAGTTCAGTGAAAGATTCTATTAAGTTGTCATATTTTGATAGGTATCTCTTCTAATAAATTAATCAGTCATAAAAAGGATTCTAATTTGTTTATTAGTAGGTATAGATACCTCTGAAATTTTCTTAAATTGATATGATATTGTATCACAATCAAATTTACATCTGTCTGTTTACTGTCATTCTATTTTTTAACTTGTTTAACACATTCTGTTTCTTGTTTTAATTCATCTTTAGCAGTAGAACCAAGGACATTATCATCTTTATAAACAATCATATTTACTGATTTTATCCATTAACATGTTTTTCATTGCTCTCTGAAAAATGGCACTTGCCATTTTTCAAAAGGCATCCATCTTAATCTTATGGGGATGTTTATAGGTAATTACCATGGATCTATTGTCAATCTTCATTTGACTGTAGGCTAATTTTAAATCAATTTTTACAAAACATATGCCTGATAGCAGTTTTAATATTGGGTATAGGAAAAAGGAAATCTGAACATATTCTATGATTTATGCTTATTTTATAATCTTAAATCCTCATATGCTTTTTGCAAGAATACAATGGGAAAAGCCCATTTACTGCCATCTGGAGAAACATGCTCTGAAATTCCCTCCTCTTCCAATTTTCTTTAAAAGTAAATAAGTAATTTGCGTGATTCTCTGTTGCCCTGGACATCTCCAAGGGTTTGACATGCTAGCCTTCTATGCAAGCTACAGGGCTACGATATCACCAGATGCTTGCTTGATCTGATTCAATCCTTCCTATCTAACCGCATAATGAAGGTCATCTTGAATGGGCATGCCTCCACATCCTACTGGACGAATGCTGGAGTCCCCCAAAGCTCTATCCTAGGTTCAACACTCCTCCTGATCTTCATAAATGATATCCCAGATGTGATCAAGTCCCAAGTAGGAATCTATGCAAATGATACCACAATCTACTTCCACATCAGTAAGAAATCTGGTGAGACAGACAAACATAACCTCACTGCTAATCTTGAGAAGGATCTACACTGAATCCATCTTGCATATATACAAATCAACCATCTGTCCATGCATAGAATGCTGTCATATATGGTCAGGGATGTTTTGTAAAGGAAAAAGATAATTCACCTTAGCCAATTACATGGATCGTCATCACAAAAATTGTGGGGCATTGTCTGAAACCAATGTCTTAAGAACTCTATTTCTAGAAAATAGCACTGTAAGGATTCATCTGTTCATCTCAGTGTTCTTGAGGAGAATCTGTAATGTTATAGGTCCCGAGCTGGTAGCTCGACCCCAGCTACTTTCTCACCAGCAGGATGTGGCTTCCCGCTGTCTATTCTACAAATATATTCATGGCTTCTGCTTTGACAAACTTAAGTCACTGGTGTCCCCATGACTAGAATTTACTTGTGCAATCAGACTGGCAATAAGGTCCCACCCACTTACAGTTAGATCAACCAAATGCAGCCGTCAATTCTACTCCAGCAGCTTCTTTTCTAGCACTTCCAGCCTGTGGAACTCTCTTCCATATTCTTGCTGACAGCTACAACCTCCGGGGATTTAAACACAATGTCAATACCCATCTCTTATCCACTTAACTCAAGTTCTTTCTACATCAACCTGTATATGTTGTTCTTTTCCTTTCTCTCTACCTTTGCAACTGTCTTCACACCTGTGTTTCCATCCTTCTCTTGCCCTTTCTCTGACACCTCTGTAACTAGCCCATTTTTTGCTTCACTCTCATCTTGTCTAAACTTTTAGTCTTATGTAGCGCCCTGTGCATCAGTGGCAGTACCGCCTTGCTTGGAGTGAAATGATTGAAAAAAAATATATATACTATTTTCATTTAATTGTATACTTGTTTTATACCCCTTTAACCACTCCCTTTTTCTTGAATTGTTTTACATTCCATTACTGTAATATGCATAATTTCAAATCAGTCACAGGTTTCAAAAGTGCCATTGAAGTATCCCAAAGTTTCTATGAAAGTTTCATTCAATTGTCTCAATTTCAGGTGAATTTTTCTCAATTTCGGTTTACACATTTGTTCCCACAAATTTGGGATCGGAACGACTTCACCCCTTATCTCCATTTGCATTGGAAATGCCATGACAATTTTTTTTAAAGAATTTTTTTCCTTACATTTTTGTATGGAAAAAATGTTATCAATTCTCTTTTTTTAACTTTGCATACAGACATTTTTCTTTAGCAGTCTTAGCAAATTTTTCAAAAAGCAGGGCATTTTTTCTGTCAGTTTCATGTGCTTAGTTACATTATTTGCTTTGCTTGCATTCTTTTTTTATACTGTCCATTTCCACATTGTCTTCAGTCAAATTATATTCTTTAATAAATTCCCACTGATATATAACTTTCATACATCGAGTTAGAAACAAATCATTCAATCGTAATTGTTCCGATATCTCATATTTATTAAATGTATCAGCCATACATTCCATCAGCTGTAATTGAATCAATTCATTCTCAATCTTGGTTCCCAAGTTTCTCAGATTCACAGAATCTGCTAGCTTATCTTAATCCATAAAGATCTCATTTCATTGATTCTTCTTATTTCTTTTTAATGGATAGAAATTTGGTTCTTTCCTCCATGACAAGTTTTTTAGGTCATAAACTTCTTTTTATAATTTCTGAAATTTTGATGGAAGTCAAATTCTTCACTATTTGGGGGTATGCCATAACAGAAATCTGCATTATAGCTTTACAACCTGTTGAAACTAGAAATAGGTCAGTTATTATTTATCTACTCTTCTAGCCTGGTTGTCTTCCAATTTTTTAACCCTAGCCTGGGCTGCAACTTACCAGATCCAAGTCTCAACAAATTCTGGGTCATCCAAGTGATATAAATATCCTGTCAGTGATGTCATATTATTGTACTAGGACATGTGAACAGTAGTCAACTTCTGCCTGTCTCTTACTTTGCTAAATACTTTATATCCCTTATACTTAACATATGCAAATAGATACGATCCTATTTACCAATCCACAACAGTTTTAGCTAGTGACCTGTGACCTGATTTCAACTATCATCTGACGGATACAGATTTTGACTGTCAGTTTTTGGTCCTACCAATTAATTTATTTTTTTTCTTTTGTTACCATAACCATAGACCAGTGATTCCCAACCTTTTTCCTTTTGTGCTTCACCAAATTTTGGGATAAAAATTATATATAAAAATAAAAAAATAGAGTTAAAGAGAGATAACCTCAAATTCAAAGTCAGAACAATATCATTGATAACTCTCTACTCCAATTTATGCACACTAGTAACTATTTTTTCAATACTTGATACAATGTTACAATTGGTCAGTAATTATAACTGTACTGGAACTTATGCGTGTAATTACAAGTAATCTGTAATATTTTAAATTTTGAAGTCATATTTATTTTTGGTATATGAATTTTTTTAAACTAGTTTCTAAATCTTTGTCTTCAATCACCACACCTCACCTGTTATTCTTTTCTGTCATACCTGTGAGGTGTACCACACTATTTGGGATCCACTGCTATAGATCATGCTTCTGCAATATTGGATCAGAAGAAACCAATCTCCAAAAACATGAATTAGTTCTGTTCTAAATTACATCACTGATACTTGATGTCAAGAATGCTAAAACAGATGTTATATTACAAACAAATCTTGTTTGCTTTTTGCATCAGGAACTGTCAATATACTTTGATTTATTTGAACTGTTATTTTTCCTCATTATCATTGTTACAAAAACAACATTTTGGCTATGTACCCTCTGAACATTTTCAAATGTCAACTGTTTTGGCTAATAAGGGATATCTTGTATTTTCTGACTAAGATATCTTTATCTTTGTAGCATTACTACTTGTTTGTTGAGTATACCTCAATCAGATAGTGAAACCAGCAAAAATAATAGACATTTGACGATGTCTAGAGGATACGTGGTTGAAATGTTTTGTCTATAATAACATCTATAATAATTAAAGATGATAAAAACAGTGTGAATAAATCAAAGCATATTAAAAAAAAAATCTGTTTGGAACTTGTCTGCATCTACCTTCCAACCCTAGTACAAGATAAAACAAAAATCTGAAAATGCCAATTTTCTATGAATTCAGGGTTAGAATTCTTAGGATCAATAGTGAAAGAAATCAGTCAACTAGAATGTTGTTCCAATGAAAATACAAACCATTTGTCAAGTTTGAAACAGTTCTTCTCTATAGATGATCTGGTTGTGGCATTATGAAATCAAAGTTATTTCACTGCAAATCAAATTTATCCAGAACTCTGTATTTGATTTTTAACTGTTCTTTTTTTAAATTTTTACTTTAATGTCATGAGGAACAACAACTTTTACAAGACATTCAAGTAAATAAGTGGTAAAAAAAGTGTGTGTATTTATATGAATATATTATTTAAAATGTTCTATGTTTATTGGGAAATAATGCTTGATATTGGAAACACTTAATATAGACAGCGTTGACATCAGAATTAACACTTCATAATGACTATCACTTTCATGCCTTAAGTAAGCTTCATACCATGGTCAGAAGAACACTTGAAGCATGAAACTGACAGTCACCATGTAGTGTTGATTCTTATATATAACATATGTGCATGAGTTATTTCAAGCTAATCTTCATGTTTAAATGCAATGTTTACTGGACAAGCATCTGTGCACATTAAAGTGCAAGCTTTTACTGCAGCCAAAATCTCTAGTGATTTACATTTCCTTGATGCTCACTTATTGTGACCTTGTACTAAGTTTGGTATCATGTTATGCATGAAAGAAGAAAGAAAGTTAAATGCAGGTTTTTAAGAAAGACAGGCCTTCTCCACAAATTGGCAAGACACTCCTCACCCCTGTTCGTCACCCTGATTCCCCCCACCCCCGCCGAAGTTTATTTACCAACCATGCATAATCCTCTCATGTTTTCTAAAGACTTTTCACACTTGTAGTAAATAATTTATATTTTATCATTCTGTGTTAAAAAAGGTTGTGGCAAACATGAAAATGATAATATAATATTAGCCATTTCCTTACAAGAAAACATTTGGCATACATTGAATAGTAATTAATACTGTAAATAGAAATTTAAAAAAATTTTTTCAAAAGAAAAGATTTCTCAAGTCCAGTAGCTGTTATTGCTCTTTCCAGTTTAATGGGAGTTTCCTTCCTAACCTTTTATTTAAAGTTATGTAGAATGTCAACAACTTGACTATGCCATTATTTTCGAGTTAAACGTGATATCCATTTTAGCTGTTGTTGCTGTTAGAAGTCATCAAGTGATGTGGATTCTATTATTTGGCACAGTTCTTGCTTTCTTTGGGATTTTGTAGCACCATTACTGTTATGTTGTGAGTAAGAATAAATAACTCAACAACAGGAATAGGTTAATTGTTGTATTCCGTGAAAATAGTATTTACAAAGGTTATTAGTATCCAATACAAGAATAAAGGTTAATTGTCTCAACTGTCGTAAGACGTAGTATGAGCAATGGGTACTTCCGGGTCGTCACCGGAAGTCTACGACTGACTTGTCGATAGGCTGCTATGCACACTCCCCTATGTAGATGCCACCATTACTTTACATAGTAATGGAATAGTCCATTATAGCTGAATAGGCGCGGGCGTCCCAACAATTACAAAGTTTGAAAAAGGATGAAGAGAGTATTATTAGTGTCCACCATCAATACACTATGATCACAGCTCCCTGGTTGATGATGTCATTAGTGTAACAATGAATTGTCAAAGATTGTTTGTTTAGATCTATTTACAATAGTGAGGCAACCAGTGAGAATAAGATTCACTTCACTAGTGAATTTAAGAGACAAACTTGGTCATTCGCTAGAATGGATAGTTGACTATGCATGCATACACACACTCACACAAATTAATATGACTGTTTTTAATGATACAGCAATAATATTTATGGAGCAAGATGTAAAAGGTTGAACTATTACAAAACTGTAGAGATAAAGATTTCACATTCTGAAGAAACAAGAAAAATACAAACAAATAGAAAAAAGAGGAAAATATATCATCTTTTGGCCACCAAAGAAAGTTAAGAAATGACATTTATGTTTTACTGTATTTGATTTTTGAGCTGAACATATTCTCTTGTTCAGTACGTTTATTTTCATGAAGAGAAAAATTCACTAATCATTTCAAAATATTTTGACATGGAAAAAAAAATTTTTTGAATGGGGGAAAGACACTGCCTTTTATATATTTTACAATGGTGTTCACCTTGTACAAGGCTCAAGGCACACTCAAGGTAGAGGGTTACAGAGTAACTGAGGAGGATATGTGGAGGAACATAAAGGTTGATCCTGGACTTGAACAGGTTAAGATGAAAGTAATCAGGGAAGGAACCTATTGGGTGTCACTTCCACAAAGCTGTGATAAGTTATTTATCTTAAGTTATCATTTCTCCCAGTCAAGCATTTCCCATGTGAAATATAAAATACAGGGCTTTCTTTTATAACAGTTGCTCAGAAAACTAATTCTGCATTTATCTGGAAAAAAAATCAGATTTGATTTAAAGTAAATGGAAAGCTATGAAATATCAAACTACACAATCTTCCAAAAGAAAAATGTACTCATGACAAACTCAATCT
Organism: Ascarosepion bandense; assembly: GCA_037127315.1. Taxonomy (NCBI): domain Eukaryota; kingdom Metazoa; phylum Mollusca; class Cephalopoda; order Sepiida; family Sepiidae; genus Ascarosepion; species Ascarosepion bandense. The sequence continues at coordinate 900,928 of JBBBDQ010001155.1, forward strand.
AAACCAAAATGAATAATAAAAAAATAATAATAATGAATGAATTAAGATTTCCTTTTCAGGAAAATGTATTTAATAAATATTAATATAAGGAAATATAATATAATATAAGGAATATAATATAATATAAGGAAATATATAATATTATAATAAATATAATATAATATTCAGATTATATAATATTATAATGAATATAATATAATATTCAGTATAATAAATATAATATAATATTAGGAATATAATATAATATAAGGAAATATTAATATAAGGAAAATGCTGAGTTGTCTTTTTTTTAAAAATATCATGCAAATAATAATAATAATAGAAAAAGAAATAAATAGAAATGGTGAAGATAGATTTGTAGCTAAGGAAATCTGAACAGATTTAAACATAGAAAGTCAAAGAGAAATGAAATAAAGGCAAAGATGTGGGTGGTGGTGGGGGGGGGGAGTGTGCAGTGAAGTAGAACAAATCTCAGACAATATTTACTTTCAATTTTCCTCATCATCTACCCTCACCAGAAAATAGGAATTTAACATTTTTTTTAACTCATGCAGCTACTTATTGGTTGGCTGTTCTCTACAAAACACAAAAATAAAAATAAAGAAATTTGTAAGATATTCCAGGGAGGGATGGGAATATTGGCTTAATATACATACACACACACATGTGTACATATTGTTGACCTATATGCATGAAGTACAAACAGAAAGACAAATTGCAAATGTCAACAGAGCAATTTGGGTGTCTCTTATCCTTTCTCTCTCTCTCTCTCTCTCTCTCTCTCTCTCTCTCTCTCTCTCTCTCTCTCTCTTAAAAACAAAAAATGAAAAATGCTTGATGCACTCATATATCTCCAGATCTATAAGAATGAAGAAAATAATTGCAATGTTCAAAACATTTATTTAAAACAGTGCTCAGATGTACAATTTTGTTGTAGTTTGTACATGTTCTAAAGTAATAATTATATATATATATATATGTATCTGTATATACATGAGTACATCAAGCATTTTTCTTTTCTTACGTTATATATATATATATATATATATATATATATGTGTGTGTGTGTGTGTGTATATATATATATATATATATGTGTGTGTGTGTGTGTGTGTGTGGGTGTGTGTGTGTGAAGAGATATCTATGTCATATTAGAAGCTGACAAATAACTGCTTGATATAATTGTTTACATATAAATACACATTTGTAGATGTGAATAGATAAATCTAAGCAAAATCTATTTGTGAATATTGATACATGTGCCCAGAAGAGCTGTAAGTTGTTCCAAAATCTCTTTTGAATGATGGCAGCCATGTTTCTAGATATAATGATCTCTGCTTAAATAAGAATACAATCTTTCACAATATTATTCTCACTATATATGATAACGATATATAATTTTTTTTATGTCAAGAACAATTTATTTTAGGCAAAATTAGTAAGGTAAAGTGGAAAAAGTTTTCATGTGACACATTCTGCCCTTTAGAACTATGACTCAATTTGTTTCTATGCTGATGTAAATATACATCCACATAAAATGAAAGTCGTTAGAAATTTTAAATTTAGAAATATGCATAGTTTTTTTTGTGTATATAATCTAACCTATTTCATTTAGATTATTTTTCTTTATTTCCATTCCTTTTGTTACTAAATATCCTACATTGTGATAATAGACAATCTGCTAAGAATGGTGAAACATTGTAAGAACCTGGACATAAAGAATTAAAGTGAAATTAACTTGAGTGTATACCCAAAATACATATTAAAAAAATTATTCTTTAAATTTAAAATTCCATGTATGTCTCATTTGTGCACATGTCCTTGCATCAATGTAAACACAGTTTATATTGACACTGATGCAACTGCACATGCTTTTTACTCAGCTTAACTGAAAATGGCTCAAGGCTAAACAGGGAAACTGAGACTGGAAAAATTATCTTGAGTCAGTCTTCCATGTGAAAAGAGTCTGCTCTACCTGAAAATATAAATTTAAAAATCTGGTTTTTACCTAGATTTAAAAACTAACACCAGTGAAAATTTTTTAATTACCTTAGCCAGAAAGCAAGGCCAATGTAGTTTTGTTACATATTCATACATGCTCTTATATCCACCCACAAAAAGACAAAAATTAAATATTCACAAGCATATACAGATATATATATATTGTTACACCCTGCCAGAACTCCAATTCTTTAGCTCAGTTCTATTTCTTGACATCCACAGATCATATGGCAAAAAGAAACCTTGATTTTGTCTCACTCCATGAACCTACTTCTGGAACACAGTCTACAAGCAACAGGGCCATAAAACATCTTTGCTGACCAATCAGAAAATGTTCAAATGTTTTTTTAGCAGCTATTTTTGAGCCACTAACTCAGGACTACAAGACCAGATCTGACCAGATTATCATTAGCAACAATCCCCCACCCAGAGCTTATAAGCTTAACCTGGCCATCAGCAGTGATACCAAGGTGCTTCCATTAGCAGTAATGCCTTCAGCCAGCTATGAAGACAGCAACAGTAGAGACTAATTCTCAACCACTTCCTCACGTGTTTGATTTTGGTATCACCAATTTGCAATTCACATGTTGGGCTCATCTTTTTGCTTACAAACAATATGATAATTTTTTAAATATTTCTCCTATGAGTATCTCACTTGATGCCATATGCATGTTGATTTTCTCTCATGAGTCTATCTCAACTACTACCTCATGTTATACCCTGGAAAAACTCTCTCACAGCTGATGTTACAATACCCAGAATGAGCAAATGATTAAACTATGTAGATCACTTACTTTAGCCATGTGTTATCTTTATTTATTGTTTTGTCACTTCCATTTTTTTTATATTTCACACATGCACACCTCCCCATTTGAAAGATTAATAGAAGACAATCTTCACCACCTCTTTTTTCTCAGAACTAGACTGATATTATATATATATATATGTATACTAGCAGTATATCTAGCTCGGGTATAATGAAAGCTTTAAAACTAATCCTTAGTCCTGGAGCTCAGACTCTTTGGATGTTGGCATGAAAGATTAAAAAGCAATAATTGCTTCCAGTTAAAGCGAAACCGTAGACTGAAAAAAAAATGAATGGATGTAAATCAAATTTTGATTTTCTGGTATTGATATCAAATTTTCTGTACTATTGTAAGAACTGAAATCTTGAAACTTCTGAATATCGTTTCTTATGTCTTTGTCTATGAGTGTATCAAATTTGATTAAAATCAGACCACTGCTTCTATAACCCAATTTTTTCGATTATCAATTTTCGATATTTATCAGGGTTACCTCAACACAAACTCTAGCTAAGAACACTTGCAGACGCTTATAGTACAACTGTGTAAATTTTCAAGAAAATCGGTTCAGCCATTTCGGAGTCTATAGGTAACGGATACACACACACACAGACACACACACACACAGAGACAAAGTTCCATTTATAAATAAGTTTATATATATATATATATATATATATATATACGCACACACACATTTATGAAAAAGAAAAGATTTACTACTTTAAGTATTTATGTACACAAAGAGAACAACGGTTATATTGTAAATATTAAGTTTATCAGTCTGGTACAAGGCTATCAATTTTTGTACACTTCTAAAAAGCATCAGTCATTAATAACTGTCAGATTCATTTGCTGAACATACTCAGCTTCAAACATTTTGTATTCAAGCACATGTCATGAATAATTACACAAGTCAGTCAGTCCATCCTTAGAAATTCAAATTTCTTTATTCAATTTTAGAAATTAAATTGTGAACAAAAGTTTTATTACCATAAGAAAATCTTTTCAAAGAAAATTTTGATAATACTTTGATAATTGAAAGTGAGTGGTGAAGAATCTTTTATAAAAATTTACTTAATTTTTTTTTATATCAGAAAAATAAAAAGAAAGGCCAAACTTCTGCTGTCTTTATTATCAAATATGGGTCTGAAGAGCAGCCATGACATTTATTACATTTACTGATACTGACAAGAATGAAAGAATCATGATTGTCAAAGATGAAAATAAGAATCATTTATTGAATGCTAGATTGAATTTAGTGTATCAAGTTACAAATCTGCAATCAACTAGGAATCTTGCTTTTCATAATTAATAGTTAACATTTAAAATTTTAGTTAAAGTAAGCATTGCCTACTTTCTCTACTGAGACTGTACATCTGAGTTTTTTTAATTTGTATATATATATATATATATATATATATATATATATGTGTGTGTGTGTGTGTGTGTGTGTGTGTGTGTGTGTATTTGAAAATCTCTATATAAACATACTTATAGCATATGGGCACATGCTTAATATTAATACAAGAGAAAAAGTGTGTACATGCATTATAAATACTGAACAGACCTTGAAACATGCTATTATCTCATTCAGTAATGAATTAGAGCACTCTGGCTATTGGGTGCGTATAATGATAATATACATGCTAAAAAGTCTGCCTTCTTCTACTGAGCACCCATAGCCCAGTGGTAGAATTGCGGACTGACGCCAATTCGGTCGGGTTTCAATCCTGGGTCAAAAGCAATCAGAGTCTAACTGTACTGATGAGCTGTGATACAGTGAAACAGATCTGTCTGCGGATTACTATATATATAAAATGACCAGCTACTGACTTCCAAGCACAAACATCTGTTAAGATGACGAATCAATCCCTGTTACAGATGCCTGCTCAGGCACATTTGTCGTTGTTTGACACCCACAGTGTGTGTGTGTGTGTATTTGAAAATCTCTATATAAACATACTTATAGCATATGTGCACATGCTTAATATTAATACAAGAGAAAAAGTGTGTACATGCATTATAAATACTGAACAGACCTTGAAACATGCTATTATCTCATTCAGTAATGAATTAGAGCACTCTGGCTATTGGGTGCGTATAATGATAATATACATGCTAAAAAGTCTGCCTTCTTCTACTGAGCACCCATAGCCCAGTGGTAGAATTGCGGACTGACGCCAATTCGGTTGGATTTCAATCCTGGGTTAAAAGCAATCAGAGTCTAACTGTACTGATGAGCTGTGATACAGTGAAACAGATCTGTCTGCGGATTACTATATATATATAAAATGACCAGCTACTGACTTCCAAGCACAAACATCTGTTAAGATGACGAATCAATCCCTGTTACAGATGCCTGCTCAGGCACATTTGTCGTTGTTTGACACCCACAGTGTGTGTGTGTGTGTATTTGAAAATCTCTATATAAACATACTTATAGCATATGTGCACATGCTTAATATTAATACAAGAGAAAAAGTGTGTACATGCATTATAAATACTGAACAGACCTTGAAACATGCTATTATCTCATTCAGTAATGAATTAGAGCACTCTGGCTATTGGGTGCGTATAATGATAATATACATGCTAAAAAGTCTGCCTTCTTCTACTGAGCACCCATAGCCCAGTGGTAGAATTGCGGACTGACGCCAATTCGGTCGGGTTTCAATCCTGGGTTAAAAGCAATCAGAGTCTAACTGTACTGATGAGCTGTGATACAGTGAAACAGATCTGTCTGTGGATTACTATATATATAAAATGACCAGCTACTGACTTCCAAGCACAAACATCTGTTAAGATGACGAATCAATCCCTGTTACAGATGCCTGCTCAGGCACATTTGTCGTTGTTTGACACCCACAGTGTGTGTGTGTGTGTATTTGAAAATCTCTATATAAACATACTTATAGCATATGGGCACATGCTTAATATTAATACAAGAGAAAAAGTGTGTACATGCATTATAAATACTGAACAGACCTTGAAACATGCTATTATCTCATTCAGTAATGAATTAGAGCACTCTGGCTATTGGGTGCGTATAATGATAATATACATGCTAAAAAGTCTGCCTTCTTCTACTGAGCACCCATAGCCCAGTGGTAGAATTGCGGACTGACGCCAATTCGGTCGGGTTTCAATCCTGGGTTAAAAGCAATCAGAGTCTAACTGTACTGATGAGCTGTGATACAGTGAAACAGATCTGTCTGCGGATTACTATATATATAAAATGACCAGCTACTGACTTCCAAGCACAAACATCTGTTAAGATGACGAATCAATCCCTGTTACAGATGCCTGCTCAGGCACATTTGTCGTTGTTTGACACCCATAGTGACCATCTGTGATTTATACAGTAACTATGCTGAGTGCAGCTTAGTTAGAGTTTCTAGGGAAGAGAGCACATAATCTGACATGATCAACATTTTGAACAATGGCCAGTACACTCAAACTCTCAGTTACAATGACATATCACTTTCATATGAGTACAAGCATCAGTGGTTCTCAAAAAAGGTTTCATCTACCTAATTTCACTCACAAAACTTGGCTCAACCTATGTTATGGTTTGAAGGAACCTTTCCAATGGTGTAGCAGACAGGGATTACAATTTTCAGACACATCAGTTAAACTCTTTTTAAAAAAATAAAAATAAAAAAATTTGTTTTCTGCAAAATTAGATTTTTTTTAAGGACCTGTAACTAGTGCTGATGTGCGGTGTGGATATCGACTTGGAATGACAAATCGGAGGAGCCGAGTTCGAATTTCAGTTGAATTCATTGCATTCACTTATGCACACATACCCTTGGGAAAGGTATTAATCTGTCTCTTCCCTCCAGTTATGGGTTAAATAATAGGACAGATTGTGTTCTATAGCCTTGGCTGGCAACCAGTCTACCACAGAAAGCAATGGTAATCTACTGCGGGATAATCTTCTGCACAGTCAGTCATGTCACTTTCAAGACATGATTGCCCAAAGTATGTATCACATATGGCACTTAACTCACTGACTGAATATAATAGTTGGAATCATGATTAAGGCTTCTACTGGCCATAAAGAGGAGGTTAGGTTTTCTATTGTTATGAAATAATAAACTGATCCCCCACTAATTACTACTTAATAATATAATACATCTCTTCTCTCTCTAGCTATGAGTCAAATAACAGGACAGATTGGGTTCTATAGCCTTGGCTGGCAACCAGTCTACCACAGAAAGCAATGGCAACCTACTGTGGGATAATCTTCTGCACAGTCAGTCATGTCTCTTTCAAGACATGATCGCCCAAAGCGTGTATTACACGTGGCACTTAACTGACTGAACTAATGCATGATTTACCATTGAATAGAAGATACTGTATTATTTATCTTCAGTTGTGTGCGTGTGTGTGTATGTGTGTGTGAGTGTGTGAGAGAGAGAGAGAGAGAGAATGTTTGTGTTTGTCTGAGTGATTTACTGTACTGATTAAATCTATTTCACTTTTAGTTGATTGTTACAATGAGGGTTGTGGGCCCAGTGGGGGAGTCTAGATAGCTTTTTGTAGAAACTGCGTTCATTTCTTCTTCATGTGCAGTGTCTCTTCAGGACATAGAAGATCACGAACTTTTACTTGGCCCTGTCTCTTGTTATACTCAATAATTTTCCTCTTGGTATCTCTCCCAAACCTCGCTCCTCCATCCATTTACTCAAGCCTATCAAAAATGTCTCATACTGCTTTCCCCTGTCTCTTTCTTTCTATCCATCCTGTGAGTATTAGATTCTCTAGGCCCTCCTTCCTCATTATGTATCTCTGGAAACTCAATTGTCTCTTCCTGATGTTAAAATATAAGTTTCATTTTCATTTGCATCCTCTCCAACACCTCATCGTTGCTCACATGTTCAGTTCATAGTATTCACACCATCCTTCTGTAAAACCACATTTCTGCTGCTTCAAGCCTTTCCTTCATCTTTGAGGAGATTGTCTAACATTTACTGTCATACAGAAGGACAGATATCACATAGCAATTCAGCACTCTTTGTTTCTTTGTTTCTGATATATCCCGGGAAGGAATATCAAGGAAAGAACAGTGTAAGAATAATACTTAACACTGAAGATAGATTAGAAGAGATTCATTATACAACAGTACAATAAACCAATAGACGTACAAGAACAATCAACGAATAGTAACAGGAATAACGATCAAGTAGGAAATGTCTCCGCCTATGACGTATGCGTCCGTCTAGTGACATATGCTGACGTATATCCCCAGTCACAGTCTTTTATAGACTGGACCATATCCATTACGGGGTAGGATAGGATGTTCCTCTACAACAGTTTCCAATATTTTCCTGTCTCTCAGCACTCTGGTTAGCTCTTGAAATGCATCCTTGGCCATGCCAATGTGTCTTTGGATCTCAATGTTGCACTTTCTATCCTTTGTCAGAACGCTTTCCAGGTATTTAAATTTCTTTACTTGTTTTACTTTAGTTTTTCAGACCTGTAGTTGGGATTTTGGAGTCTTCTTTATGCTGACGATTATACATTCTGTATTTTTGAAGTTTATGCTAAGTCCTTTCTTCTCACTTTCTCTTGCTACCTTTCGTAAGAGATCCTGCATTTTTCTTTCATGTCTATATCAATACTGCATCATCTGTGTATCTTACAGTGTTGAGATTGTGGCCACCAATAACGAATCATTTCTCTCAGAATTGTTTCGCTGTATAAGTTGAATAGATCCAGTGAGAAAACACATTTTTGTCTTAGGCCCTTTTCTATTTTTGTATACCTGCTGAATTTATTGCATTCACTTATGCACAATTACCCTTTGGGAAAGGTATTAATCCATCAATTCCTTCCAGTTATGGGTTAAATAATAGGACAGATTGGGTTCTATAGCCTTGGTCGACAACCAGTCTAACGCAGAAAGAAATGGCAACCTACTGCGTGATAATCTTCTGCCCAGTCAGTCATGTCTCTTTCGAGACATGATCGCCCAAGCGTGTATCACGTATGGCAATTAACTGACTGACAGTTTGAATAGATCCACTGAGAAAACACATTCTTGTCTTAAGCCCTTTTCTATTTTTGTATACCTGCTGAATTTATTTCCTATCCGTACACAAACATTTTGCTGCCAATATATATTTTTCATTATCCTAACGTCTTTTCTGAAAATGTTGAGGTTGTTGAGCATCTCTAACAAATCTTTGTGGCACACTTTGTTAAATGCCTTTGCATAGTCTATAAAGCACAGATAAGAGAGACCCTTCAACAGGGCAATTATAGTAATCTATACACCAACAACGCAAAGCACTGAGGAAGAAATAAAATCTTTCTACTCCCCTCTTGACAATGCCAAGAGTCAGTGTAAAAGCCAAGAAACTAGAATCATCATGGGAGACTTGAATGCCAAAGTAGGCAAGGAGAAGGAAGGGGAGACAATTGGCAACTTTGGATTAGGAATCTGCAATTACCGGGGTGAAAGATGGATCCAGTGGTGCAAGGCGAATGATCAGATGAAAGCAAACACCTAGTTTCAAGAACACCCAAGACATTTATGGACATGGAGAAGCCCAGGAGGCAACACGAAAAACAAAAGATTCAGAAACACAGTGGTTCAATGTAAAACCTATTTAAGTGCACACTGTGAAAGCAATCATCTTCCAGTTATCTGAAAACTAAGGATGAAATTTTGGAGAAAGAAGCCTAGGGCAGCATCCACAATGCAATAAAACATGCTCCTGAATGACCTTAACCTGCAGAAAAAATACACTGACAGTGTGAGAAACAAATACGAAGAACAAATGGGAAATGCAAATTTGAAATGAGACGCACTTAAAGAAGCACTAGTAACATCAGTAAACAACATGGTCCCAGGGGAAATCAGGCGCAGAAGAAAAAACGAGTGGATGACTGAAAGATTCTTGACATGATGCAAAGAAGACAGAAAACTATGCCAAGACATGGAACTGAATACAAGAAACTACAAAAAGAAATAAGGACTAAGTGAAGTCAGGCTAAAGAGAAATGGCTCAACAACAAATATGCAGAAGTAGAGAGATTAACTAAGACTAATAAAGGAGAAATGCATAAAGAAATAAGGAAACTGACAAGACAAAGAACATGCTCATCAACAGGATGTATAAAATCCAAAGATGGAATGTTCAGATTGGAGAAAGAGGAAATACTGCAGTGATAGGAAGAATATATAAAAGATCACTTCCACAACAAGAGAGAGCAACTGATAATAAACAAAGATGCTGATGGACCAGGAATATTCAAATCCAAAGTAAAAGCTGCAATGGACAAACTGAATAGGATCAAAGCAGCTGGACCAAACAGTATTGTAATAGAGATGTTGACAGCCTTAGAAGATGTTGGCATAGAGAAAATTATGGAAATAATAAACGAAATCTATAACAATGATGTAATACCAGATGACCTAAGCAAATCAATTTTCATAGCTTTGCCTAAGAAACCAAGCACAATTGAATGTGAACTTCACCAAACAATCAGTCTGATGAGCCACATAACGAAACTCATTGTTTGACTCCTGATGAATAAAGTGCAAAGCAGAATCAGATTGGAACTAAAACAAGGAATGTGATATTTATGCTTAGGATGCTATCAGAAAGTTCAATACAAATGAAAAAAGAAAGTCGACCTGTGTTTTGTAGACTATGCCGAGGCATTCAACAAAATACTCCACAAGGAATTGATAGAAATGCTCAGCAACCTCGACAAATTTGGCAAAGAAATCAGAATAATCAAGAACCTCTATTGGCAGTGTTATGGGGAATTACCTACACACTAATATGAACTCTACCGGACTACATAAATACCGAGAGTTATCCACTCTCGGGGGTAGTAGCAAGTAGCAGCAGCTATGGTACTCATTTGTTAGTACACCATTCCAGTGCTAAGTAATTATACTCTATTTCCTCTGTACACTGTTTCTCTTTTGTAATATAATATTGTTTCTAACCAGATACCATGTCCAAGTCTTTCTTGTGATCTTTTCCCAGGGCCACATCAGGCAGCAAACTGCCTGCATATTGACAGAAAACAAATTCAGCAGATATACAAAGATAGAAAGAGGCGTAAGACAAGGATGTGTCTTTTCACCAAATTTCAGAAGCTGAGCAAAGTACTAAGAGACAGGAAAATTTCACTAGAAACAAAGAGAGTACTAGATTGTTCTGTGATATCAGTTCTTCAATATGGCAGTGAATGCTGGACAACATTATCAAAGACGAAGTAAAAACTTGAAGCAATTGAAATGTGGTTCTACAGAAGGATGCTGCAAATATCATGAATTGAGCATGTGAGCAATGATGAAGTTTTAGAAAGGATGGAAATGAAAAGGAAATTAGTACTGAGCATCAGGAAAAGACAACTAAAGTTCCTGGGACATGTGATGGGGAAGGAAGGCTTGAAGAATCTACTACTCACAAGTCAGACAGAGGCAAATGGAGGCAGGTGAAAGTAGCAGATAACATATTTGAAGGGCCTGAGCATGTCACATAGAATAAGAAGAGGTCCTTCTGCATTTCTATTACTCTTTCAAATAGTATTCTGAGTAGGAATATCACATTTCCCATTCTAGTATATTTGCCAAAGCCATGCTGTTCTTGTCCTGTCTTGGCCAATTCTGCTGCATGTTCTGTTCATCAAAATCATTAAGCTGATTGTTTGATGGAGTTCACATTTCTTTGCACCTGGCTTCTTAGGTAGTGCTATGAAAATTGATCTGCTTAGGTCCTCTGGTGTATTGCCACTGTTGTAGATTTTGTTTATTAGTTCTGTGATGCTGTCTACGCCAAAGTTGTCTAAAGATGTCAGCATCTCTATTACAATACCATTAGGTCCTGCTGCTTGGTTTCGTTTCAAATTGGCCATTGCCAATTCTACTTCAGTTTTCAATATTTCTGGTCCACGTATCCAGTATCACGCTGACTCCTTTTTCATTATTTTCAACTACTGTCTATATAATTCTGTGGTTTTCATTGATGAAGTTTCCCTTGTTCAGCCACCTCATTTCGCATGTCCCTAAAATGCTTGTGTTTTACCTTGTCATCTCCACTGAAAATTTTGCCAAATGACAAAAGGTAAATATTGTAATGCCTTCTTTGAAACTTTTGTGAAAAATTAAAATAATGTTCGTATTAAATAAGCCTTTGTTTCTACTGGCAAATAGTACTAATCTGGGGAATCTATATTTCTGTGTATTGCTGGTTGCTCTCTCTTGTCATGGAAGATATCTCCAATATATTTGTTAAATCTCTGAAGTATTTTTTCTTTTATAAGTATAAGTGTTCTATCCTTTGCTTTTATACATTCTGTTGCTGAACAGGTCTTTTGTCCTGTTAGTTCCTTTTTTTTTTTTTTCATGCTCCTTTGTCACGCTCAGTCTCAACATTTTGGCACATTTGTCCTTGAGCCATGTTTCTTTAGTCTGTCTGCATTTACTCCTTATTTCCTTGTGTAGTTAACTGTATTCCATTCCATATCTTGGCATCATTTTCTGTCTCTTTTGCATCATGTCAAGAACGTCATTAGTGATCCACTCATTTTTCTTCCAATGTAATTTTTTCTTTCAGATAATTTTGTTTGATGGATGTCACTAGAATTTCTCTTAGTGTGTCTCATTTTGAGCTTCCACTTATAATTTGTCCTTATTTTTTTCATGCTGTCAATGTGCATTTCCTGCAGATTTGGGTCATTCAAGAGTCTATTGCTCCGCATACTTAGGGCTATGTTAGGTTTCTTTAATCTCGACAGTTTTATCCTTAGTTTGCATATAACTGGCAGGTGGTCACTTCTGCAGTCAACACTTGGGTCAGCTTTGCAGTGAAGGACTCATTCCTGAATCTCTTGTTGATAATTATTTCAATTTGGTTCTTGATTTCTCCTCCTGGACTTTTACATGTTCATAGTTATCTTGGGGGCTCTTGGAACTAGGTTTTGGCTATTATATGGTCATTCACTGTGCACCACTGGACACATTTTTTACTGTGCCCATTGCGGTATCCTAATCCAAAATTGCTGACTGTTTCAACTTCTCTCCCTTTGCCAACTTTGGGATTGAGGTCTCCCATAATAATTCTGACTTCTTGTGATTTGCACTGTACCTTGTGACCTTGTGATTTGTGACCTTGTGACCTTGGTGTAATCATTCATGGAGTAAGGGGATTTGATTTCATCTTCTGTACTTTGTGTTGTTACACATATCACTATATCCTTCAATTAAGCATAAAAAGTTTAAAATTAAGCAAAAATGAACAAAAAAATAAGGCTTACTTTTAACAATATTCAAGACAGTTGATTCCATCCCAAAACACACATTGTTCTGCTAGTGAGTTGAAAAAAAATAATTTTTTAACTTTTTGGCCAGAGAATGAGGAGGCATGGGAGGGTCAATTAAATAGCCAGCATGACCTATACACCAAGGTAACTAAAATACAGCTGGCAAAGACAACAAGAAAGAAAGAGACTGACTGACAGACTAGAGAAAAAAATAAAATAAAGATAAAGAATCCACCAGTCAAAGAAATTTCTGCTAAATAACAAAACCAATCCTTCAATTAGGCATAAAAAGTTTAAAATTAAGCAAAAATTAGGCAAAAATGAACAAAAAAATGGCTTACTTTTAACAATATTCCATCCCAAAACACACATTGTTTCTGCCAGTGAGTTGAAAAAAACTCCCTTTCAGTTTAACCACCAGAACTTTTTTCAGTTATCTGACAGTATCCCATAACACATTTCCTCGTGTCTTTATCCAGTATCACGCTGATTCCTTTTTCATTATTTTCAACTACTGTCTATATAATTCTGTGGTTTTCATTGATGAAGTTTCCCTTGTTCAGCCACCTCATTTCGCATGTCCCTAAAATGCTTGTGTTTTACCTTGTCATCTCCACTGAAAATTTTGCCAAATGACAAAAGGTAAATATTGTAATGCCTTCTTTGAAACTTTTGTGAAAAATTAAAATAATGTTCGTATTAAATAAGCCTTTGTTTCTACTGGCAAATAGTACTAATCTGGGGAATCTATATCTTTCTCTTTTATTCAGACTTATACTAACTACCAATTTAATAGTTACACTCTTTTGTCCACACTTCTTCTTCTTCTATGTGCCCTGTCCCTTCAGGATGTATGCGATCATGGATCTCCTCGTCTCCCTATCCCTTGTGGCTCTTAGTATGTTTGCTCCTGTTGCTCCTGGCAACCACCGTTCCGTCATCCACCTGATCAGACTCTGCAGATATGTTATCCGCTGCCTTCCTCTGTCTCTCCTTCCTTCTATCTGACCAGTCAGTATCAGGTTCTCCAGGCTCTCCTTCCTCATTGCATGTCCCAGGAACTTCAGTTGTCTCTTCCTGATGCTCAGCATCAATTTCCTTTTGTTGCCATTCTTTCTAACACTTCGTCGTTGCTTGTATGCTCAGTCCACGATATCCGTAGCATCCTTCTGTAGAACCACATTTCAGCCGCTTCCAGTTTTGTCCTCATTTTCGATGATATTGTCCAGCATTCACAGCACTACCTATTTCACTTACAAAGACACTTAAGAAACTAGACTTTTTTACTGCTTCCCCTCAAAAAATGCAGGTATGTATTCCCCCTCCCCATCTAACTGGTAGAATAAAATCAAACTTACAAAGGGTGCAAGAATTCTTTAGTCAGCAGCCGGCTGACTAAAGAATTGGTGTCTTGATAAACACTGTAGAGAAGCCAATGGGAAACCACTCCACTATTCCTCTCAAGAATATTTATGTAAATGCACAATAAAATTATAAACCCTAACTGCATGAAGGGGATTGTTATGTCATGAGTAAGAATAAATAACTCAACAACAGGAATAGGTTAATTGTTGTATTCCGTGAAAATAGTATTTACAAAGGTTATTAGTATCCAATACAAGAATAAAGGTTAATCGTCTCAACCGTCATAAGATGTAGTATGAGCAATGGGTACTTCTGGGTCGTCACCGGAAGTCTACGACTGACTTGTCGATACGGCTGCTCGGCACACTCTCTCCGTAGATGCCACCATTACTTTACATAGTAATGGCATCGTCCATTATAGCCGAATAGGCGTGGGCGTCCCAACAGGGATTAAGCCTGGTAAGGAGTGACATGTGTAACACGGGTCACCAGACTGTCGTCTAGCAATTGTTCGCATAAATGATATAAAGTGGACAAACTTCCTCAGAATTTATCCTTGCCTGGAATGGAAGGACGTGAGCAACAGGTGTCACTGGACCATTCTCCTGTGACTGTTCACATCCAAAAAAAATAAATCAAGATGTGAAAGATCAAAATGAAGAACAACTGTGGACTGTTTTACCCAACGACAAAAAGTAAATATTGTAATGTGTTCATTTAGTATGCCTAAATGTCTATTTAAACCATGAATGTTGAAATTTATTTAAAAAATTAATTTTAATTCAAATTTTCAGTGATTTTGTTGACAGAGGATGCATCTACCATTATCAATACTATAGACTGGTTGGTTGAAACGTAAAGCTAAACAAAAATTGATATTGTTGTCTCTGACAGTTTTCTTGTGGTTATGAAACCAAAGACAAATTCCTGTTCTAGTTTCACTAATATAATTTCCTGTATTGCATTTGTTGCAAAAATTTAAATATCTTTCAAATCAAGGAGGTTGGATAATTATATATGCACCAGGTGAGATAAAAATACTAAAAAAAATGATAATCTGTTTACAAATTTAGCATCAGGGTTTATTACATGTTGCCTTGGTGAATGGATGATTTGGGTATTCAAGATGATGTAATTTGGAGGTTGTTATCTGACATTAAATGGTATTTCACTCAATATCTTAACTGTGTGGTTAGATACTGGAAACATTTTGTAAAATATGAAATAGTTTGTGAATATTGTCATTATACTCAAAACCATGAAAGTTATCAAATTTGTCTTATTTGTATTGATTACTACATTCACAAATTATATATCTAAAAGTATTGCATGTAGCTGCCGCCAGGCACCATTTGCTACCAAACCCAATGTAAAAATCAGCAGGTTCGTTATCTCACCAAAGTGAGCTCTATATTCTTGACCGGGGGCCTTGTCACCCCTTCGGACAATGTGACCAGAAAATATAGTTCCTTATATTTTAGGATAACGTAAAACAATAATGAGGTCTAAATGAGAAGGATGAGACAAAACAGTAAAGTTAGAATAAGTAAATAAAAATATAACAAATAAGCTGTCTTACGGCAACCTTTTCTAAAAGATAGGATTTTTGGTCTTTGCATAAGAAATAGAAACCCCCTTAACAGTCTTTTGGATTGAGACCTTCTAAGACGTCAGACGTAAATTTGTTATCTCCAGTGGCAGCACATTTGTTCGGTACTTTTAGGGAGTAACTCAATTGCCACAGACCACACGAGGTGCTAACGAGGTAATTAACATTTTTTCCATTCAATTTTCAGCAAACCCTAGACAATTTTTATAGTTAATGGAATTTAATTCTTCTAAAGTTTTTATTGCTTTTTAGACCCTTCCTTAATTTGTAAAAATGTATTGCTTTGGCGATTCAAACGATTCTTGCTGATTTAAACACTTGTTATAAGTTCCCTGTTTTGTTACAACTATTTATGTAAATTTCATTGTTTTCTTATTTTTTTAAATTTTTGTAATTATCTATCCTTGTCTACATTCTTCCTCCATGTGCTCATGTTATTTGTTTGTTTTAATTGCAGTTTTCACAGCTGCACAAGTACTGTAAAGGAATAAAACCTTTTACAATATATACCCGCAATTGTCAGTTCTCTTACGCATGTTTCATGTGGCAATGGCAATTACATTGCAGGCTTAACGGTAGTTTCGCCTACAAGGGGAATGCATATTACCATCCAGATAGAAGACACATTTTCTGGATGATTTTTCATACATATAATTTTCATGTTGCAAAATATCAAGTATATTATAGTTGAACTCTCAAAAGTTCAGGAACAGGTTTGATTACTATATATGTGTCAAGTGGAATAAAAATACTACCAATGATATGTTTATAAATCTGGCATCAGGATTTATTACATGTTACATTGACTTAAAGAGTAGATGATTTGGATAGTCTAGACAATATAAGGAATAATTGTACATCATTTGGAGATTGTTGGCTGGCATTAAGTAGTAGTTTGATAAATATCTTAATTATGGAGTCAACTTTTAGACACTGGAAATCATTTCGTAAAATATGAGATAGTGTTTGAATGTGGCAGTCAAAATCAATAACCATGAGAAACCTGAAATTTGTCTTATTTTGTTGGTTGTTTTTGGAAGTTTTAGTAATTGAATAAATCATATATATATATATATATATTTGTAAATACTTATATTAACAGGTGTCTTTTGTGTTATGTAAATATAGCCTGGTGAAGTGAAGCAAGTTGACATGGCATGGCTTCCACAAACAGTCGGAAGACGTATATTGAACCATGCTGCCTTGACAGCTATCCAACAATGTTACCTAATATTCAAAGTTGCAAGATGTTGCATGTGAATAAACCTCTTCATCACATCTCATAAATGCTCATTGAGCTGATATTGGGCAAACATAGTATCCACATGAATCATCAAAAGTCTCCAAAATGTTTGTCAAACTAATTCTGGATAACTTTAATATTTTATGACAAATGCTCTGATGAGCTATTTTCCCTGGTGTTTCATCCAAGTGAATTTAAGCATGCTACTAGATTTGCATGCAGGTCCCACCTTTTTACTGTTGGAAAAGTTAAAAATAAATGTCACTTCTACTCTTTCTTTTCTTTCACTTCCCAACTGTGAAACTCTCTTTCATTTACTTGCTTCCCTGGTAGCTATAATCACCAAATATTTAAATGCAACATCAATTGCCATCATCTATCTTCTTGAATCCCATTCATCTTTTATACTTTCTTCAGTACTTCCTGTACCAAGTCTTTTCACTCATTGTAACCCCCTGCACACTAGTAGCAGTCTCACCTTGCTTGGGGTGAAATGATAAAAAAAAACATTAAAAATAGGGCCCCATTACACAGTGCATTATTCTGCTAGAAATATGCAAAGTCTATGAACAGTTACGGCATTTTTGTTATGTGGGGCAGTTATTTGTGATTCTGTAGTGCTAATTCACAAAGTTTAAAGAAGGATGGTCTTTACCAAGACCTGTCAGGCTATACTAACTCAGATCCATTTTAACCATTGATACTAGATAAAGGTTTATACAGTTGACAGTTTAAATATTTCTAAACAGGTTTAGCACCAAGCATGGCATCCATATGAAAGTCTCAAAATGACAAGGCATTATTTAAGAACTCAACTCTAGTTCCCAGGTTAATGTTTTAGCTCTGTAAAAAATGTGATGTTAGGCAGAAATACCTCTGATATAGGCTATTCTATATTCATTTTTACAATCTATCCATGCGCTGATGTATTTGAGGTACTTATTATTTACTAATTCCACATCCTAAATTTTTATGATGGATTCAGGATAGGTGCTATCACTGTTTACATACCAATTCCAGATCATAGTTTGTTTTGGAAAGGTTTATCTTGAATCCAATTTCTTGACGCACTTGATAGAGAAATGTTAATTTTTTTTGTTCAAGATCATTCTTATCCAAACTTTGAACTATCTCATAAGCATACCCCCCAACCCATCATCATGAGTACATTGGCCTTGGAAGAGAAAGCATGATCATTGTTTTCTATAGGCAGATTCATTTGGAATATGGTATGGAATGTTTAAATTATCAGTGAACATCTCTTCACATTCGTGTTCATAAATTTACAGCCTAGGAAATATTATATATATATATATATATATATATATATATGGTGTATGGGTAGGTTTTGAAGGTTATCACAGTGTGTTTAGTAAAATAAAGGAAGGTAAAAAAGTGTTGGGTATTAACTATTTATTCGTCATTAATATCTTGAGATCAAAGTCTCATCTTCAAAATGTTAGGAGAGCTTTTCAAGTTTGTCCACTCGTGGCTCGTGCCTTTGAAAGGCACTGGCCACAATTGGACATGAAATCAACACCATGTGGAAAAGTTCCTCTGGTGTAGAGTGGCACATTAAACTTGTAACACTTAGGCTTAGGATGACTGATCAAAATATAATTTAGAAAAATGTTTCAATTAATTTTGTTAGAAATTTTAGCAGTCTATTCCCACTTCTATCTTATTTATCTCTAACAATTCATAAAATAAATTTAATTACTAAAATATCAAATTAACAAGCAACTGTTCATTTTAATTCAAAGAGAAAAATTTGAAAAAAATTATTTTTTATTTACTCTAAGAATGTTTCTTAGAATTACTTTGATTGTTTAAGCATAAAACTTGTCTGATGGGCAAGGTGTTTATTCTGTGTAGAAAAGATACCTTCATGTGTAACAAATATATTTCAGTGGAACTTCATTGCATAAGTGTGAAAGTTGATTTGCTATCTGGTGTTTCGACTTTTGTTTGGCTGAAGAATTGAGAAGGAGAAAAATTTCAGGCAGAATGAGGCCTTCTTTCATCTTTTATATCAGGAAGCATGGAAGAATAATAGAAAAGAAGAAAAAAAAAAGAAATGCTAATGTTGCCAATCTCTAAACCACTGGCAGAGTTCTTAGAGTGTAGGTCAAAGGTAATAGGTTACCATTGATCTCCAATGGGTCATGAAGGTGATACAGCTGCAGTTAGCTGATTTGAACACTGTAGTTGGGATAGTGATTTAAATGGGGAGGGAGAGATTGATTTTCAGTCTATTTCAAAAGGAAGTGGGGAAATGAACGAATATTATCAAAAGGAAGGGAGAGATGATGAGAAAGAAGAAGCGGTGAGTGAAAAATTATGAGAATGAGAAAATAGAAATGATCAGAGGAAGGAGAAACATTTCAAAAGATAGTAAAAATAGTGACAGACAAAAAAATGAAGATGATGTACAGAAAAAGAGTTTAAGGACTGTAAAAAACGAAAAAAAGAATAAAAATTGAAAGTTAAAGGCTAATAAATAAAGCAAGAAAGAGGGAAAAAGAGTAAAACTTTAAAAATTAAAATGAAGAAAAAAGAAAAAAAAATGAGACATAAAAAAAAGAGAGAAATTTTAAACAGAATATAAATATTCCAAGAAATGATTTCAGAAAGATTTATCAATGATGTAAACAAATTATTCTTATTTGGAAACATGCAAAGTATTTGACCTGCAGATAACATTATTTTGCATTCATTTCTCTTGCTCTCTCTCTCTCACACACACACACATATTTTGTTTTACACTATTTACAATATATTTGTTGTCCTCTTTACAATGTTTCGGCTGTTGTATGCTCTGGTTTTCTTCAGGTGCTAGGAATTTCAAACTGAACTCTTTATTACAATAACTGGGGTATATTATTCTTATTCCTTGTGTGAAGCCACTTCTGGTAGTCATGAGTTACCTCCGTAACCTAAGTTCACTGCTGTAGCCTGGTATTGAACTCAGAACTCTTTGGGGTCAAGTCACTGGAACTAACCAACATCTATATCTACTGGGCCATGTGTTCTTGAATTTCTGTGACTTATAAACTTAATGTTACAGTAACCATTTTTTTATCACAGTTCATATTGCAATTTTTGATGCTAATGATTTTCTCTAATATATATATATATATATATATATATATATATATATATATATATTTTACCAGAGCTCATATTGCAATTCTTGATGCTAATGATTTTCTCTAGCACTCTGTATTACTGGTTTCCATATTGTATTCATCTCTATGCTTGCTTGGTTTAAGATATTTTTGTAGCCTAGCATATGAGCTGATTCCTTAAATTTATATAGTTTCCAATGGTGCTCTCTATCTATTATTTCAACTTCATCCCATGGTGATGGTTATCCCCTTTCTTCCTCAACGTGGTTAGCTACACCTGATTTTTCTATCTCCCCTTGTGTTATGGTCTTGGGATATTCTTGTAGCCTTATCTTAAGGGTGGAGAAGCCTGTTTTTTTTTTCTATTCAATATTTCCCTCTCTAATAAACTGAAGAGTAATTGACAGGAGTTCAAATACTCTCAGCAGCAGCATAAAATTGGTTATTCCTAACCACTTGCTACTCCATTTAATTTGAAATTTTCACATTAATTTTGATCTTTTTTTCAGTTAGTTTCTGTCTTTTACCAGAGATAAAGTCACTTCTAGAAAAGGCACAGATAATGACATAAAAGTAAAATTTCATAATTTTATCACACACACACACACATAACATGAATCAATCCCAATCCAATGCTAATATATATATATATATATATATATACTGGTTTTCATTTTTTAGGCATTGGATTATCTCATAACCATGAACTTGCCTACCCTTTCTGCTAACCATATGAATATTCATGAACATTCTTACACCAAAACATTTTGAAAAACTAATAAAAGTTTTGCTCATGTATATAAATCAGTCAGTCAGTTAAGTGCCATACGTGATACCCACTTGGGCAATCATGTCTGGAAAGTGACATGACTGAATTGGCAGAAGGTTGCCATTACTTTCTGCAGTAGGTTGCCATTACTTTCTGTGGTAGACTGATTGCCATCCAAGGCTATAGAACCCAATCTGTCCTTTTGTTTAACCCATAACTGGGGAGAGAGACAGATTAATACCTTTCCCAAGGGTATTCTTTGTAAGTGAATGCAATAAATTCAACTGGAATTCAATACCCAGGACCCAGATTTTGAAAATTTTAAATTTAGATATAAACACCCAAAATATAATCCCAATTTAAATTTACATAAGTTGTTTCCTCTTCTTTATTCTTATTTACAGTATAATTAATTACAATAATATGTTTTGCTCTTTTAACCCTTACCTTTTCTGTCAGATATTAGTTGGCACTTTAAATTTCAAATAAATTTTATTAATCTATAATTTATTTCCCCTAATTGATTTATTTTCTCTTATTAGCCCTTCATTACTGAATAAATAAAATAATATCTCCTGTTCCTTTCACTCTAGTTCTAAGTTTTTTCATTCTGATTCTATTTTTTTTTCTTATTTCTTTTTTATATATATATATATATATATATATATATATATATATTGACTTAAGTGAAATTTAACATTTTTAGTTTAGTATAATGCTGTCATAATCCTATTTTAATTAAATTAGTTTTAATTTATTTTCTAATAATTTTAATTATCCTAATTTACTTATGATATGGATTTTTTCTTCCTCTTATCAGCAATATAACTTGAGATTAATTATATTTTATATATATTATAAAATAATTTCTATTATTTGTCCAATTAGAAATGTATTTACATCAGACATATTACTTAAGTGTTGACGCCAGCTTGAATTTATTTCTAATTTATTTTATCTAAATTTTAATTTTGTTTCTAATAGTTGTTTTTTTTTCTTCCTTTTAGGTATATCATTTACTTATATTATAGTTTATTGTTTTGTTTTTTTTTTTCATTTTTATTCCTGAGGTAAATTTTAACATAAATTATTTTGATTTTAACAATATTCAGGTCCTGTTTTGTTTTGAAACATGAAAAAGTTTTGGAAAAAAAATCAACAAAGCCAGGCAAAGCTCATTTTTCTTTTTTGTATACCTTTTCATCTTTTTTTAACATATCTATCTTGACTCCCCCCATCCTCTTTGCCAGTATCCCCTTCTTTCTGTCTGCCAATCTGACACACTTTTTCCCTTCCCTTTTTTCTTTCTTTCTCCCTTCCTTCTTTACTACACTTATTTCCAACTTTACTGTTTTTTCCATATTTAAAATCATTGACACAAATTTCAATTACTGAAATGGGCATAGAATCTTGTTAAATTTTGAATTATATATATATATATATATATATATATATATATATATATATATATATATAAATGAACTGCCTGGAAATGAGATTGCAACACACTGAAAAACAATGTTGATTTATTTTTTTGAATTATATATATATATATATATATATATATATATATATATATAAATGAACTGCCTGGAAATGAGATTGCAACACACTGAAAAACAATGTTGATTTATTTTTTTGCAGCTACTAAGAAAGAAGTTTGCATTCTGAGAAAATCTTTGAAGTCATTGGCCATCTTGTGAGATCATCACACTCTTATCAGTGCATTGTCACTGAACTTTAGATTTGGGCACATACAGCAATAACAGAATGGTGTAGGATTTCAATGCAAGCTCATGTCATGTCATCGAGACATTCATATGTTCCTCTTAATGAATTAGAGTGGTTTGAGATGGTTTAGATTGTAGACTTTCAAGAGACTAGATGGTCATTTTGGAGAAATCATCTAGATGTTGTATTAGACACATTGGTGATGCTTCAATGTTGGTAACAATGGTCAAATGAAGATTCCTGAACTAGTATACCTGGTTCTGGATGGCACTATGCAAGTGATGATGAGTTGTGTGTGCAACACAGAACCAGGATGAAATGAGTTGACAAGACTGGTTTTCCTTAACAAGGATTTAATCAACAAAACATTTCCTGACTAAGCAATTCGTCAACTGACGAATGCAAGTAAGGGAAGTAATTACACTAACAAAATGCCAAGGGCAGATAAGTATAGTACACAGGAATCAACATTTTTCACACAAAATACTAGCCAAACTGCAGGTATCATGATATGAGGTACGAACAGGAGTAAGAGTCGTGTAATAATATGCTGCAGGATGATATTTACTCCATTATTTGATCATATACAGGTTAGTATTAATTAATTAGTTAGTATTAATTCCCTAGAAGGATACACAATGTATTCATATAGGATCTGAATAATGTTAACATATTCCTTATTTTGGTATCTGTGAACATACATTTATCAGCATATGTGATCATTGAAGGTAATGCAGTTATGTTAACTGTACATTTAATTTTGAGTAAATTGAAACACATTTAAGTTGTTATAATCATCATGCACTGTGATTTATAAACCTTAATGTCACTCAATTAAAAAGATTCTGGTATTGGAAATTAGTGTTCATGACACATTTCTAATGGAAAGAAATTTTATAGAAATTGAATACAATTATAAAATTTGCATCAAAGAAGGCAATGCTATAAAAAGCATAAATTCTCAACTGTCTGATGATTGTGATTTGCAGAAAACCTGAGTAATGAAAGATTTCTAGGAGAGCATGCAAAGTTTTTATGTATATATAGGTAGGGAAAATCAGTATGTTTTGAGCGCTTTCTAATACTGTTTACTGGTCTAGTTTAATTTAAATCTAACCTATAACTGTCCAGTTAAAAAATATATATAGTGCTGAGTTGTGATAATGTTTAGTACCAAGGTTTTTGTTTTTTCAGTGGTTTCACTGATAAATGGTATTATGGCAAGCAAGCTTTTTATCATAAAGTGCTTGGTATTAGGGTGGAGATAGAGCATTGTTAAGTACATATATGTTTTATGTGAATAGCTGGAAACTAATAGGTTCAGCTTGTATTCCAAGGGATTTTTGTGATAGGTGCTGTCTGTGTTTGCTAGAAAAAATTTTAATATTGAAGTATCCTTACCAGCACCTGATCCTGAATCTTAGAAGGGGATTTATTAGTAAGTGCCGACATAAAGCTAGCTTTGTGAACATTTAAATTTTAAATTTTAAATTCCTAATTTTTAGATTTTAGGATATTAAAAATATAAATTTAATGATTTTTAATAAATTAATTTAATTTTAACTTTAAATAGTAATTTAACCCCTCTACCTTCCTCTCCCAGTCTCCTTTAATTATCTATTTTTATAAAATATGGATTCTTTTGCTAAACCCCTTTTTCCTCTGTTAGTATATATCTTTTTAATAACTTTTTCACATCATAAATTTTATAAATTTTCTATATATAAAATATATAAACAAAGTTTTTAAATTTATATAAAATTTTTTTTTAAGATTAACTTTTTAAAAATTTATAATTTTCTTTAACTGTTATTTAGCTTGTCTATACCTAAAAATATCTTTAATTAGATTAACTTAATTAAATTTTTAAAATCTTATTTCTATTTTTCTCTTAAATATACTTTTTCAAACAAGTCTCTTTTTTCTAAAACTTTAACCCTTTTAAACATTTAAAGTTAAATTTGTTTGACACGTATTGAGTGTTTTCTATTTGATATTTTTTCCTTTTCTTTTCTTTTCTTTTTTTCCCTTCTTTATTTTTTCTCTGTGCATTTTTTATATCCTGCCCCTTCCCTTTCTGTTCTGTTTTGTTTAACCCAATTCTCAATTTAGCGACCTCCCATTCCTTGACCCTTTTCATCTATTATGCTAGACATGCCAAATTTCCCATATCTTCACTTACAACTCTATCAAAAAGTAAAAACCAAAAATAGACTGATTTTCAAATAATAATTTTTTTTGTGACGGATATTTCTCAAATCTTAACCATTATATATTTTTTTATTTTTTTATTTCTTTAACTTTTTTTATTCATTTATTTTTTATTTCTATTTTTTAATCTTATTTTTCTCATTTTGATATAGACTGTCTGTTGCTGAGGATGCGTGAAATCTCTCTTAGGGATTTCATGTTGAAATGTTCTTCAACATTTTTGAATTTTGAAAATTTATTTTAATTTATATATATATATATATATATATATGTGTGTGTGTGTGTGTGTGTGTGTGTGTAGTGCTGAGTTGTGATAATGTTTAGTACCAAGGTTTTTGCTTTTTCAGTGGTTTCACTGATAAATGGTATTATGGCAAGCAAGCTTTTTATCATCAAGTGCTTGGTATTAGGATGGAGATAGAGCATTATTAAGTACATATATTTTTTATGTGAATATATATATATATATATATATATATATATATATACTTAGCAAAAGAGGTTAATTATGAAAAGCACTAAAAGAGGAGAAGCACACCACAAGCTTGATTTTCACACCTCATTCTGGTTCAACCCCACATTCAACCTGCAATTGAAAACCAAGATTGGAAAAATATTTAAGATCTCAGACAAACATTTTCTTGTAAATTCCAAATTGGCAATGGTGTTCAATAGAAACACTGTGAAATTGAGTTACAGCTTCACTTAAAAAAGATCATTAAGTCCCATAGTGCTAAAAATTAGCAATGGAAGGAGGTGAAAGAGGTGATAAGAAAATTGTAACTGCAAGAACAATAGCAATTGTTCTTTGAATTTTGCATGGAGAGCATTGTCTATACTGCTGAATTTATTAATAAGAGTAAAAATTTTAAGAGATTTACATTGGTTGCACTGAAAGACCAGTCAAGAAATGGTTTTACAACCACACTTTGTCCTTCAGATTGGATAACCACAGGAGCAATACCAAGTTTGCAGACTGCATGTGGAGATTCAAAGAGCAATATGGCTAAAATCCTAGCATATTGAGAAGAGTTACAGCTGGTGTGAATCACAGTGACTGTTATAGGCTGTGCCAGGAAGAAGAGATGGCTAGTGTGACATAACAGAGGTGTCTTATTTCATGAAAGAACAGAGGTTATACCTAAATGTAGGTATTAAAAGAAGGATCTCTGGGGTGTTTACAAACCCAGATAAATATATTTTATTTCCTTGGGTTGTAATCATGTTACACTTCTGTCTCCTACTGCCCTCCTACTCTTACCTTTCTACTTCTAGTGTTCATGCATATTTGGAGTGGTGTCTTAGCTTTTTCACATTCTGCCTGATGATACCTCATGGATGAAACCTGGATAGCTAGATGCAACTGCTTATTTGCTAAGTATATTTTGTTCTACTTTCTTCTTAATGAATTTTGTATGGAGTACTTTCTTATTGTATCATACCTTGTTAAGAGTTGTTTTCTGCTTCCCTCTGTTTTGTTTATATATATATATATATATATATGTGTGTGTGTGTGTGTGTGTGTGTGTGTGTATATATATATATATATATATATGCTGCAATTTTTCAAAAATAATTACTCACATAAAACAATAAAATCCAAAATAATACCAGATTCTATTTAAGAACACTTAAAATTTTCAGCCCTCAATATTTACATAAAGAGAATAAATACATCAGAAATAATTTTGAGTTCTTCTAATACCCTATGTTATATTCAATGTGAGACAAAAGGTTCATAGACAAGAACAGAAAAATGGCCTCTCTAGACAAAACTAATGAATCAATACATTGCTCTAGCACAACTACAATCAAGAAGAATTTATCTACATTCAACACAAAATTTGTCACAACTACATCTAAAACAATAGAGAAGTTAATACAAAACAAAACAAAATAAATTAAAACTTCAAGAAGGAATTTACTCTATTGCCTGTAATAATTGCCACATTGCATACATTGGAGAAACCTCAAGAAATAAAAGATTATATGAGCACAAAAAGAATCTTTTATAAAACGAGTATTGGTTGCTCACTACATTTTTTATATAAATAATGCTACTCTAATTAGAGTAATGAAGAGAAAAAATTTTATTAAGATGAAAATCTTAAAAAAAAAGCTTTAATCATTAAATTATTTGTATCCAGATTCTTAGAATGTTTCACCATTTTTAGCAGATCTGTGATCACAATGTGGCATATTTAATAACAAAAGTGATGGAAACAAAGAAAAAGAATCTAATTGAAATGGATTAGATTATATACCCAAAAGAGAGAAAAAAATAAGTAAAATCTTCAGATTTAAAATTCCTTACATTGTGAAAGTTAGGTTACTTCTGAGTGAGTGAGTGAGTTTTGTTTAATGGCATATCAACCTCTGTGGGTTATTTAATGCCAAAAGGTAGGGTTTAAAGGTATTTTTTTAATGTTTGGTTATAGTGAGAAGGTTGATTTAGTCAGATTCTAATTAAATTTTTTTGTTTTTATTCTTTTTTATTTTAAAAAACTGTAAATGTCTTCTAGTTTTATATTCAAAAATGTTTTGCTGAAAATGTTTTCCTTCAAAAATGTGTTATGGTTATAGTTTTTTCTTAAAAAATGTATTGCTGGTAATATTTTTCCTTCAAAAATGTACATTTTTCTCTAAAGTGTATTTTTATGTATATATTTCTATAAAAGTGTATTTTTATGTATATATTTCTATAAAAGTGTATTTTTATGTATATATTTCTATAAAAGTGTATTTTTATGTATATATTTCTATAAAAGTGTATTTTTTTGTATATATTTCTATAAAAGTGTATTTTTATGTATATATTTCTATAAAAGTGTATTTTTATGTATATATTTCTATAAAAGTGTATTTTTATGTATATATTTCTATAAAAGTGTATTTTTATGTATATATTTCTATAAAAGTGTATTTTTATGTATATATTTCTATAAAAGTGTATTTTTTTGTATATATTTCTATAAAAGTGTATTTTTATGTATATATTTCTATAAAAGTGTATTTTTATGTATATATTTCTATAAAAGTGTATTTTTATACTTTTATAGTTTTTTACCCTAGTTTGGCCATAGCTGGGACCCTAACAGGTGCTACCACTCCGGGTCAGGGTGAACCTGGGAACAACAGCAATTAAGAGGTGGTTCCATGCTCCTCATAACCTCCCAATCCTTGCTCCAATCCAGGACCCGGTTACTTCTGCACAAATTTTCTCTACTGTAATCAAATGCTTTTAGATCTAAGAACTGAACTGCTTGACCCTCATACATTAAAAACAACAGGAGAGTCTAGTGTGTGTTTGTATGTGTTTAAACTTTCCTATAGTTTAATGTAAAAATTCTCAATATTAGAGAGAGAACATTTACAGATGCAAACATGGGTGAGATTATTTGGTAAAACTTTCGGAAGTTGATTGAACTGAGAGATTTTTAGCATTCTCAACTCATAGTGTAGAATTAATAACTTTGTTCTATATTTACTTAAAAATGTTTAAATGTTGGATATTCTGTTTTGTTTTAATTATTTACCTCCAATTGTTTTAGTGGCAATTAATTGTTTCATTAAAGTGTCAGCATTCAAAATACGGACTTTTTACTCAAGACTGAAGACAACCATTGATATTAATGGAAATTATACAACTAAACCATCCACTACAACAGGACAGTTTAGAACGCTTATATTTCCAATGAAAAACATGAAGAGGGTTAGGGATTTGTAAAGAATCAGTCTGTCTAAAAGTTACCAGTCTAAAAAATATTGAGAGTAGAAAGAAAGAAAACTCTTCATCTGAACTCAAGTTAGAGATAAATTTTACATTAAAGAAAGATTTATTTTACAATTTACCTTGTCATCATATACAATGATATATGGACTTAAGTGCTTCCAGTGTTGCACTTTGAATAAAATATCTAGAAACTGTCAGAAAACTATTTGACAAAACTATAAATAAGTTATGAAAGTCAATGATTTAATAATGAAGCATTTCTTTGATAAGTGGATATATATTCCACCTGATGGTAGAAGTTTTTACAAATCAGTGAATTGCTGATTCTTGCTTGAAATGCAGGATTTTATCTGCTTGAGAAAAATTTTATCTGTCTTGTATTTCTTTTTATCCACATTCCTCCAGAATTATTAATAAATGCCAAGAACACAGTTCAGAGAGTAAATGTTGTACGGGATCATTCAATGTACAAAGACATTTGATTCCTTCTAACGACTACAGCAGAAATTGAAACTTTCCTTTGGCTAACAATTATTAACCAACATAAAAGCTTAAGTTCTTGGATCTGAACATGCAAATTATTTTACAATCCAAAATTATTTTAAAGAAATGTCACTGAAAGAAAAACTTTAAATATTCTGAAAAATATACAAAATAGTATAAAAATCAAATAAAATATAATATGGTATACTGTTTACTAATCTCATAAGACATAAAAAAAATCTACCAATCTTATAATGCAAACAGTCACAATTCAGTGTTTAGAATTTCAAACCGAACCCTTTATTTTGTCCACTGGGGTAGACTGTTCTAGCTCCACATGACATGCCTCTTCTCAATATTACAATATCAGTTATCTCACTTTTAACTCAACATCTATAATATTTTTTGTATAGCCAGGTATTTTCCTTAAGAACACACGGCCTAGTGGACAAAACCATTGGGGTGAATCCAATGATTTAACCCAAATGGTTGTGAATTCAATACTTAGCTACAGCAAAAGTGAACAAAAAATATCCATAGGAGTGGACAAAAAGGGCTCAGTTTGAAATTTCAAACACCTGAAAAAGGCTGAAGCATACAATGGTCAAAATGAGGTGAATATGGCAACAAAGATGAGACAACAGTCTACACAATGTAAATAGTGTAAATAACTACCTCATCTCAGAAATGTAGACAGAAACAGTCCAAAATATGGGCATTTTTGTGCTAAGTTAGTTTGAAAAGTTAATTAGAATAATTATTTGTCAATTTGAATCTCATTTAACGAGAATGTAATCTTGAGAAAACTTTCCCACCTGTCACAGTGTTCTTCCATCAAAAGCTAATGCTTTCTTTAATCAAAACACTATTTATCAAGACACTTGCAGATTCCAATATACATTGGCAAATAAAATAGTCCCCAAAAATACTTTTCTGTAAAATCGTGGATTTCAAAAACCCATTACACACATATTCTTATATGATAAATATACTGATGACAGATATCACATGAATAAGGAATAAAAAAAAGGAGAAAATATTAACAACATTCAAAACATTAATTTAAAACAGTTCCCAATATAGAAATAGAGCTTCTCTTCTTTGCCCATCTTCTCTACTTCCTTCACCCCTCTATGCATTTTTTTACTTCTTCCTCTTTGTTAAACCCAAACGCCAGGTCATCAAAGGCGGCATATGACCATACTTTATCTCCTACTGTTAAATCTGGTGCCTTTCTCTGAACCTTTCACTAGTTCTCTTTACTTCTCTCTTTCTCTCTCGTTTGCCTCTTTTGGTTCTTTATTCCCTCAATGTCTCTTTTACAATCTCCCATTCTGGTTTTTCATTTTCTACCCACTTTACCTTGCACACAAAAATTTACCAATATAAGGAAGCAAATTTTCTATCTCCCTTCAAAAAATAGCTGACTACCTGATGAGACATTGTCCTTTCAATGTTGAAACAAACTTTGTAGTAGATTGTAATTTGTACATGTTCTAAATTATAATTTATAATAAAATATATATATATATGTTTTTTTGAAAAGGGAAAACATTTTAACAAAAACTCTGAGGATCTTTCATTGGAAGGTGCACTGGCAAAAGAAATTTATAATAAAATATATATATATATATGTTTTTTTGAAAAGGGAAAACATTTTAACAAAAACTCTGAGGATCTTTCATTGGAAGGTGCACTGGCAAAAGAAATTTATAATAAAATATATATATATATATATGTTTTTTTGAAAAGGGAAAACATTTTAACAAAAACTCTGAGGATCTTTCATTGGAAGGTGCACTGGCAAAAGAAATTGACATAAGAATAAGAATCTAAAGTTATGAAGACAAACTGAAAAAGTGGGGCATGGATGAAATTACAATTAAAAAAAAATAATTTATTGGTAAAAAAAGTAATTAATGAATAGAATAAAGAAGGCTTAAGTGAATATAAAAAGGAAAAAAATGTGCTCAAGGCCCATTGTGCCAGAAAAGGGAATCTAAAAAGTTCTCCTTTTGTCTGCACAGGATTGATCTGTGTACTTTAATATAAACGGATTCTAGTACACTATTTACATTAATCAGACAATTGTCCTCATCTTTGTTCCCATTTTTACGACATTTCAGCCATTGTACACTCTGGCCTTCAGGTGCTAGGAATTTTGACCAAACCCTTTATTACAATCACTGGGTTGTATCATTCTCATTCCTTGTGCAGAACTTGGTAAATCAACTATAGTGAGATTTGAACCCAAATCTCATGGTTAGAATACAAATGTACTAACCACGTAACCACATACCAACGATATAATCAACAAGTAAATGCTGAATATATATGCTAATAAATAATATGAAATCTATATTGGAAATAAACTACTTGAATGCAGATAGAGACTGTTGTGAGCAGCCTTTGAGATTTCACTCACCCTATCGACTCGGGTGATTAAAGTTTATTGCTTTACTCGCCCAGTCAATTAAAAATCTCACAATGAAATGTGTCCCTTCAAATATAGAAAAAGAAAAATCAGATTCCTTTTACAACCAAAAAGTATGCCATTAAAAATTCACAAGTTACTTAGAATGACCTACAATGACATTATTGAACTCTTTGGTCTTATGCATGGCACCTGATTTACAATTCACATTTCCAGAATGGAGCCAAAATGTGTCTGTTGCCCAGATTAAAGATCCTTACAGATTTTTAGAAACTCATTTGGAAAAATATTATCCTTGACTCAACATCTATATTCCCTCCCCACTTATGAAAAATAAAAATGAACATTTGTAAGGAAGAAAAAAATATGCATACTTTTTTCAACCATGCACCAAAAAACAAATTATACAAGCAATTTTTTTATAGAAAATTGTTGAGAAAATCAGATTTGTTATTTTTTATCATCTATGAGATGGTGGTTGTAGTCAAACAGAAGAAAGAAACTACGAATTTAGGTATCTCCACTCAATTGCCAAAAAAAAACACCATATCATGATGTTAAAAGGGATCAAACTTAATAAAAATGTTTTATCATCAAAATGTTTATGATATTATTAAGAGGAAAGATCAAATTTTGTTGTTATTTTTAAAAAATTCTCAAATCCTTTCTAACACATTCAAAATTTTAATTTAAATTTTATTTTTTGTTTTCTGTCAGTGATTCATTCTTATGTTTACATAAGGCAATGATTCATTCTTATGTTTACATAAGGCAACTATTAAGAAAATGGGGTTGATCAAGTGAAATGATTTTCATGTGAGTAAATTTTCCCTCGCTCTTGACCGCCAGTCGAGTGATTTCTTTTTCAAATCTCAAAGGCTGGTTGTGAGTATACCAAAACCTTAATACATCATTGGTGTATTTTTCAAAATAGAATGAGGATCAAAAAAGGATGTAAAAGGGCAAATAAAAGTTCTCAACAAACTCTAAGGTAAGATTTTCAAAAGTCAAGTGAAGTTTGCACATAATTCATCATAGGAAAAGTCGCTATTCTTCAACCTGCTTAATGCCATTGCTTACAACTGGCCAGGAATTAAACAAATTTCCATATTCATCAACATAGAATACTGGTGGTTTCATGAAAAAAAATTTCACAATTTCATCATCCCAATAACAAAGAATACTGCAAAAAGAATGTTTGCCAAATTAATCCAACATCGGAACCCACAAAATCATTGAAACTGAATCAAATGACTTGAATTAGGGTTGTCAGATAATTATGAATTGTCTAACAAAACCAAATATTTAAAAAAAATTTTGTTAACAATCTCTAAATAGAAATCTCCCCAAACTTTTTAGACCACTGACACCTTCATGGAATTCTTGACCCATCTCTCATCGAACCCTCTACCAGGCATGTACAAGATTATAAATAAATATTAATAATAATAATAATACAAGAATATAAATAAATAATAACATTTTCTCAATTCATTAGTGAAAGAAACTGTATATGAAGCACTATGAAACTTGTTCTGTATT
Organism: Ascarosepion bandense; assembly: GCA_037127315.1. Taxonomy (NCBI): domain Eukaryota; kingdom Metazoa; phylum Mollusca; class Cephalopoda; order Sepiida; family Sepiidae; genus Ascarosepion; species Ascarosepion bandense. The sequence continues at coordinate 934,270 of JBBBDQ010001155.1, forward strand.
CTCTACCTTTGTGTATCTTTCTCTTGAAATAAAGGAAAACAAAAAGAAAAACTGTCATCAAAGAAATTATTAGAAATATGCAAAATATTGAATATGATTTTGGAATTCAACATAAGAGTTCAAACCTATCAAAATATGTGGAAATACAGCCAGATAAATGAATATATCACACAAAACATCAGATTGAGAGAGGAGAATCTGTTCACAGACATTTAGCACCTAATATTAAATCCATTAAAAATAAATTAACAAACTTTTTTATTGAATTGGTTGACATCATTAATAGAAAAGATGTGTTTAATGAACATCAGAAAGAGAATTGATATTTAGTTAATGAGTTGCAGGTTTAAGTCACCATGCCCCTCCAGGTTCAGTCTGTTTCCTTGCTTTGTTAGAATCAGCTTCAATGATGTACAGAATTGGGAATGTAAGTAAAAATGGCTCAAGTGCTGCACTAAGCTTGGGGTAATGAAGAGCAGTATTTACATTGCTTCAATAGTTGCCGAGACTTACTTATGAACAATGATTTTGCTTTGAGATCAACGCATACATATGAACAAGTCCATCATCTAAGTGAAATTCAGTGTCTTCATTTTCTATTTTAAAATCAAATGGTGTAAGAATCCAGTCAGATATATGCATTTTCTTCAGATCCTCAAAATGTAATTTAAAGTCTTTCCCGTATTTTTCATGGTTCTTTATATATATATATCTAAATTACAATCTGAAATGTTTTCACCTTCTTTCAACTGCTGCAAGTTTGAAAAATATATAAAATCTCTGCATTCCCATGAAGATTTAAATAATCCTATTTTGACTTGGAAGCCTATTAGGATTTTTTGGGCTTGAATAATTGTAACATCTTTACCTTGTGGATATTTCTGTATTTGTACTTCATTAAATTTTGAATACAGATCTGCCAAACAGAACAGATGGTTTTAACACATTTTCATTTCGTCATAGTGATGGGTCTACATCCATAAGATACTTCACAGTTGAGTTATACAAATCAACAAATCTATGCAAACTATCACCTCTTGACAACTACTTTCTCTTTGTGTGCAAAAATAATTGCTTCAAAGTTTCATCATTTTTTATTTTTCACATAACATTGCAAACAGTTGAGAATTGAAAGGATTAGCTTCAGTTATATTGAGTGACCAGATACACACTTTTAAAGCATCATGCAGTTTACCACTGAGTTTCTTGGCTATAAGATGATGTCTGTGTAAAGCACAGTGAACAGTAGATACGTTGGGAACCTTTTTCCTTGAGTAAGGTTGACAAATCCTCTGTAACAACCAACCATTGCTGGTATGCCATCAGTAGCCATTACATTAATATTCTTAAGGGGAACATTGTGTTTCTTCAACTAATCCTGCAAACATAGAAAAATTGTCTCACTTTTCACATAACCTTTAAGGTACTTAAACTCAACAATAATGCACTTTAGGCTTTGAACATTTAAACTGTCAAAAGTTGATTCATCAAGTTGAATAGAAACTTGCAATGTTGAAGCTCAGATGCAAAGCTTTGTTCCACATCATCAGCCATCTCATCAATGCCTTGTTGTACTGTATTTGCACTTAGTGGCATACATTTTAGAACCAGTTGAGAATCTTTCTTCACAACATTTTCAATCACATCTTTAATTGCTGGTATTATGATCTCTTCATCAATGTTTTTCATTTGATTTTCCATTCTTTGTTATATTAAGAAAACTACTGTATGATGTCTTCAGTCCATTATCAGTACTGGCAGATGATTTTAAAAAGTTTCTATAAATTCAATTGATTTTTAAATATTTCTTTCAGAATCTAAAAAAAAACCAAGATCTTTGTTTTTCTTATCAGAATAAATCCTTTCAAATTTTCTTTCATCTTCGCAGGTTTCATGGAATCATTACTGAAAATCTTTTCGCATAAAAGGAACATTGGTATTGTTTCATTTGTAAATGAAAGTCAGTCAGTCAGTTAAGTGCCATACGTGGTAAACACTTGGGCAATCATGTCTCGAAAGAGACATGACTGACTGGGCAGAAGATTATCCCACAGTAGGTTGCCATTGCTTTCTGCTGTAGATTGGTTGCCGACCAAGGCTATAGAACCCAATCTGTCCTGTTATTTAACCCATAACTGGAAGGACGAGATGGATTAATACCTTTCCCAAGGGTATTTGCACGTAAGTGAATGCAATGAATTCAATTGGAATTTGAACTTGGCTCCCCAATTTCTCATTCCGAGCCGATATCAATTGTACCACAACACACATACAAATCCAAATTTTAAACACTCTTGTGAACATTGTCTGCATTTTTTAATAGTAACCATCATTGTGCTTACTAGAAATGGGAAAATTTCAACTGTAAATATAGTTATCAGTTCACTAACAACACTTCAATAGCTATGAGTGTTGAGTATATACTGGCTATCTCTGAACTATTTGGCACCAACAGCTATCTGATAGTGGCTCTGACTAGCAAGAACCTGTTATGTATCAGGAACCAAGTTGATTTATCACAGTGTTTGATGCTATAAGTGAAAGAATTGTTGCTGTTGCCTCTGTGTGACTGTACGTTTGTATGTGCACTACGCTGGATGATTAGCAAGTTGTATTTTATGTATTTTTATTTGAACATCAGGTTTTGACCCCAAAACTTCAATTGACCCCTTGGCATTTATAAACCTTTGAATAGTCCCATTGACCCCCAGAAATTGGTATCAAACACTTTGGATTCACTCTTTTTCAGGGTTCTCCAAAGTCAAACTCTGATTTTTGTTCAAGCATCTGAAAAACATGACTAAGCAATTCAATATTCTAACCTATTTTCACTTGTATCAGACATAATTTCATACTGGATATGACAATGAACTGCATCTGGCAGTAAGGCCTCTGATTAGAAGGTAGGAGGAGTGTGCAACCTCCTCTTAATTGCTGCTGTTCCCAGGTCCACCCTGATGCAGGGTAGTAGCACCTGTTAGGGTCCCAGCTTTGGCAAATAGTTAACCCCAAAACTGGGGTCAAAATACTATGAAAGTTTAAAAATAGGTTTTATAGTAAAAAATATCAGTAATACATTTAAAACAAAAAATTTTACCAGCAATGCATTTTTTTTCAAAAAAATATTATCAGCAGTATGCCAATGAAATCTGATCTACAAATTGATTTCTTACAAGGAATGCATATTCTATTCATATGAACCTATCCTAAAAATCTTGTCAGCATTAAATAACCCATTGAGGTTGATATGCCATAAAACAAAATAAATCAAACCAGACATAATCATATCTCATTATGAAGTATGGAAAAAATGGAATGCAAGAGATGCTGAACAAATCCCACCAGAGATTCAAACTTTAATCATAAATATAATGCTTTCATATTTAGAAAATAATTTTCTCTGTCCATTGATGAGCAATTCAATTCACAAATCATTAGTGGAAGTGTCATGTCCCGCACATAGAGAAAGTATTATAACAAAAGCTTCCAATCAATGAGACTTGAATTTCACCCAAAGAAAGTTGTAAGAGAAGCTTTCAATCAATTCTTCACAGACTTGGGTCCCACCAAGGGAAGAAAGAAAGAGACAATTAATTTTAGTGATAGCTTTTCCAAAGTTTGTTGAAATTGTCATTTTGTCATCATTCTTTTCCAGTAGAGAACACAGTCCATCTAAATCTGTCAGCTCTACACCCTGAGTTTCAACAGAAACAACAATACTTAAGAAAATACTTCTGACCTGCTATGATTTTTCTGTTGGGTAACTGCCAAGTGTTCTACCCTGCCAGCATCAACAACCAAGATAAATTGCACAATGCAGTCTGGAAATTAACCAATTTTTCTTGCAGGGCAGAATTCTCAGTTTTAATCCCTTAACAGAAACAACATTATTTTTTTAACAACAGAATTATAAATCAGATGGGGGAAATATGAAATCAATGGAGTACATGGATGCTAGTGGGTACATGTTTATGACGGGGTGGTTAAATCTATAATAATCCATCCCACTTTCCTTTTGTGGTCTATGCACATAGTTATTTTGCTTAATCAAGGATTACTCAAAATGATTTGTAAATACACAAATAGGCAAGGCCTCACATGCAAAAAATCTTTAAAAAAGAGCTGCTTATTATGTGTTAATAATACATTCAGATTAATAATCCTTATGAAAATATCAATCAAGTGCCATACATAATACAGATTTGGGTGGTCACATCTCTTTCAGTCCATGACTGACTAGGCAGATTTTCTCAGACTTTTTATGGTAAACTGGTTGCTAACCAAGGCTATAGAACCCAATCTGTCCTGCTATTCAACCCTTAGTGGGGAGAGAAGACATGGGTTAATACCTTTTCCAAGGGTATTGGCATGTAAATGAATGCAACAAATTCAACTGGAATTCAAACTCAGCTCTCCAATTTTTCAATCCAAGTCACTATCCACTGCACCACAATGCACATATATGAAAATATATTGGGTGATAAAAAGGGGGCACATATTGTAGGTTTTCAATCTTAGGCACTGAAGATCCTGATTTCAAGTATGTATATAGATTCACAAAATATGTCTTCGAGCCCTTAAAACAGCCAAACTGCATAAAGCTAATAATACGAACTGATACCATTTATCCCTCTTCAAAGAAAGAATTCATTTTTACACATCAACAATATCCCAGATTGCATAATAAACTTCTGTTAAAGATAAGATTACAGTGAATATTCTATTCTAAACCATCTTTTATGGCACTTCAAGTCTAAGGTTCTACATTGCAGTTTCTGCATCTCAATATCTGGAATAAATAAATTTCTCAGAGCAGGCAGACAAAGAAATAATTAAAGCTTCTAGAACTTTTTCTTTTTCTTCCAAGTTTATTGGCTTTTGTTCCACAATGACTGCAAAGTCATTCTTGGTTATTATCTGCCAGAAATTACTGATAATGATTCCTCTTTTACTCTTTGATTCCATGAAATATATTTTGTCTTCTTGTCAATATCAAAAGTCAACAATAGTCACAATAGCAAAGGAAGTTGTTGGTAAGGAAAAAAATCACTGAAAGACAGAAGCAATGTTGCAACTAAAAGTTATTGACTTCTTTTGGAAAAGAAATTTTGTCTGTTTTGCCGGAAAAATTGGTAATAAGAATAATGTAAGAACTCAAATACTTCCTGTTTCAATGAGGAGAATGCAAAATTTTATTAATAGATGCAAAAATAGGGTAAGAAATGTTTTCCAAACTGAAAATAAAAATATGATTTTTGGTAGAAGAAAAATATAAACTCAGTTTTTATTAGTAACATCAAATTTTATCATGAAGAAGAAAATACTGTTTCTAATCACCAAAAGGTATTTTGATTTGTTCATTCAGATGCAAATTTTAGCTATCAGAAAATAAAACTAAAGACAAATAAGCAAATGGATCATTTAGGAAATTTGTAGAGTTTTTAATAGATTCATTTAATTTTTAATTCAACTGTTATTAGAATCTCAGGCTAAAATGAAAGGTTTCTCAAGAGAATATTGCTGAGCAATCTGAGCAATTGTGTTTTTTTTTCTGGATTAACATGTGTGATGATCTTTGTCTCATTTGTACTCTTCTATTGCACTTAATTTTACTGATCTAGTTAAGATATTGTTCATCTAGTTAAGATATTGTTCAAAATCTACAGCTATTATCTGATATTCTGGCTTATAATATAAACAGTTCATTCATACACATGCACAGAGGATCAACTGAGTAAATGTTTTTGGATTTGATTAGTTTATTCTGAACAAAGAGGCTAAAAGTAATGATAAAAGCATTTAAATAATGGGAAAAGATATTTCTAATACCATTTATGAAAACTATGCAGCCTCATTGAAAATTAAAATCTTTTGAAGAATAAAAAAAACATGAAGAAAGGGTAGAATTATTTTGTTGTCTAGTTCTATTATACTAGTGAAAACTTTATAGATTTTAACATGGACTGAATTTCAATCATGAAATAATTTAGTCAAATCAAAAAAGCTTTACACCAATCAGAATGTAAATTCACTGGAAGCATTATTAAAAGATAAGATTTGATTGCATATTAAAAAGTTTTTCTTAAACAAATTTGTCTAATCCTCAAGCAAGCAGGTAAAATATTTAGAATTTTTAATTGTTAAATACCCAGTTATGCTGAAAGAATAATGTCAGGTTGTGAAAAAAAAATTTTATCTACAAAAATTAAATTTGCAATTTAAAAAAAAAATATTATAAAGTGTTGGAGTTTAAAAAAATTAAATAAACTACAAATCGTTTAATAACTTTGCCCCTACACATGAAGATGTTTGAAATTCCTTAAGAAAAAGAAACACATTTAGAACTCTCTGTTTTTAGGTTTCTGTTTTAAGCTCCATCAGGTGCTTCATTGCATAACTGTGGTATCAAAATTATGCTTATAAACTCAAGAGAATGACTTGCAGGCACCATTAAATGAGCTTCCAAACATTAAATAAGATTTTCTCTGGGTTTTTCAAAATATGCCAAGTGAATTTGTGAGAAAATCTCATTCAATAAAAATTCAATGTTTCTATTTGTAACAAATGAAAAATGACAAATCAAGTTTAAAATATGAATAGCTTCTGGCATTATGTAATCTGTAGCATGTGAGGAATTTTGGAGCAGGTTTATCTTAGGTTCTTTAAAAAAAAACACAGAAGAGAAAAAGAAAAAAGGAATTTTAGCAACACTAGAAATGTGATCTTGCTTGTCATCCAATTGCTAAACAATAGCGGTTATTCTGTGAAAAACCTTTTAAAGTCAACCCTTTATTGAGAAATGTCAGCACGGCTTGCAGAAGCATAGCAAGCTTTCATGGATGAATGTAATTGACCAGAGCTAGCTATACATAAGCCAAGAATTTGATCTTCTAAATAAATACAGGACATTCAATTCGGGATGATTTGGGAGAAATCTAATCTTTTCTATATGATCCTGGGTGATTATAGAAGTGTCTCAGGACAGAAGTGGAAGTGTTTTTTTACACAAAAAGCATGAAATAAAAGGAAGACTTTTGGGATGAAAAAAAAAGAGAAGGAACTGAGTCTTCTGAGGAGATGGGGTTTGTTGAGCCATCAAACCAGGAAAAGAAAGATAGTGGTTGACTCGTGTGTTGGCCAGTTAGAAATAAAGTTAAGATGTTCCCTAGCAGCAGGCTGTTCAATCACCTGCCACTCAGTTGTAAGCCTCTCTCAGTTGGGAATTCATACAAGTAAAAAAAAAAAAATCAAATCAAATCAACAAAGAAGACATCAACTGACATTAAGAAATTACTTACTCATATTTTTTTTTTATAAGATGTAAGAACAGAATATAGTGCCTTTGTGAGCTCCATGACACATGTTTTAGAGCAATGAATGGTATTGTTAGACTGGAGGAGACAAAGATTTGAAAAGTATTTGCATTATATGACTGAAAGAACCATAACATCTCTGCTAGCCAAGTACGAGATCTTGCTTGCCCTAAGCTTTAAACTCTGTCCAATTGAAATAGCTACAACTATTCTCTCTGTTAACGAGATCAAGTTTTTATTGAAAATATAATAATTATAACCATGGAATCAAAGTAAATTTTAAGATTAATGATCCCAGTGTTGATGATTTTAATAAGATTATAAAAAGGAAAACAAAGATGGTGAGAGTGAAAAAGATAATCCATTTTATCAGATTATAAAGAAAATAAAGATTGAAAGTGTGATGGTAAAGGAGTTTGCAGCTTCTACTGATATTAAAAAAGTTGGATGGTGCATCCAATAAAAGAAAAATTGATCCTGTCTTTTTTTTCTCAGATGTTAGACATCAAGCTCATTATCTGAATGGCACAAGCACTTATTATCCAAATTTGGTTGCTTAAAGATTTGGTTTGCTGAAACCTCTTCAATCATTTTTGTTCAACTTCATTTACATTCATGCGGCTTACCCCAAGTCATCATAAAAATGATTTAGCATTTCAAATCTACCTTAAATTAAATTGCTGATTTTATTGAATGGTAGGCAAAGATTTCTACATTTTTTTTAAGGAGAGTATTTTGCTCACACAACCTGTGACTATAACATAAACAGAATCTAATTTTAAATATCAATTCTTTTCATTTTCAGAGAGTGGCAGATCATCTCAGGATTTGTTGCTCAATATTGCCACCTTTTTAACTAGTTATAAGAAAGCCAACTGTTCAAGCTGAAAGTTTTACCAATTTATAAAAACAACTCTCAATATCATTGATATATACACACACACACCTATCATCATATAGATTTTATATATATACTAGCAGTATCGCCTGGCATCGCTCAGGTGTAATGAAAGCTTTAAAACAAATCCAGGGTCCTGGAGCTCAGACTCTTTGGACATTGGCATGAAAAACGAAGGTTGTTGTTGAAAGGTTGATCTCAAAGCCATAGAACTTACTAAAATAAATGGAGGTAAGTTAAATTTTGATTTCTGGTATCGATGTTAAATAAGTTTTCTGCTGCAAACTTAATTTTGGATGCTAAATAAGTCCTCCGAGTAAATGGTATCATGACTGAGACTAAGAACTACAATTATACCTACTTGGAGCAAAACCCGAAGCAAAAACCAAAATAAATGGGCTGAAAACCTGATTTTGATCAGATCTATCAGGGCATCGATTTCCAATTTCAGAATCAAATAAGTCATCCAAGGATAAACTAACCTAAGTAAGTCCATGAAAACTTATCATACCCACCAGGAGTAAAATTGGAGAAAATGAGCCATATTGATGGCTGAATATTGGCTTTTGATCAGATATGAGAGAATATTGGGGGTATCGATTTCCAATATCTGGGAAAATGAGTTGTCTGGGAAGATCTACTAATGTTTGAGACTAAAAACTATAATTTTACCAAGTTAGAGCAAATTCTGCAGCAAGAACCACAATAAAAGGAATGAAATCTGATCTCGATCAGACCTGATTGAATATCAAGGTATCAATTTCTGATATTGGGGGGAAATTGGGAAAATAAGTAGCCCATGACCTGACCAGAAGCTTAAAAAGTAATTGTGTGGAGTTTGATGAGAATTAGATAAAAATTGTGAATTTGTATAAAGGACATACAGAGAGACAGAGACACACACAAATATCTTGCCTTATATATATATATCAATACATGTACATTGGTTGGTTAGTGTGTGTGTGTATCCTTTATTGCAACTTGATTGATTCACGTTGCTTGTAGAAATTCATAAAACTCAACTCTGTTTCCTATTTGGTATATCAACACTACAAATAAAAACATCACTGAAACCCAAGAAAAGCTGGTACTTGTAATACTGCAATTGGAAAACTTGATTTTCATCAAATCTTAAATTATGAAATTAGTTTTCCTGCAGAAATTATTTTGTATTCATTGACTGAACATTGATATTACTATCAGAAATTTATGAAAGTTTTTCTTAACACAGTTTTTTGTGCAATTAGACAAATTCACTTTCTAGTATTGTTGGAGTTTTCTTCCAAAATTCTTGTTTAAGGTAGTGTGGAATGTTAACATCTTGATTACATCAATATTTTCTCTTCTAGTTACATGTGCAAACCTTTTTGTTTATTACCACTATTTGAAGTTTTCAAGCCATTTGTTTGTTCATTTATGACACTAGTTTATAGGGTCTGATGAAACATTTCTTTAAAACCTAAAGAATTTATTTGCTTTAAATAACTGATCTAAAGAAAGTTGTATGTAGATGATAGTTTAGAAATTTCTGAACACGTTGGGTGCTATGCATGGCATCCACATGAGAGTTTTGATCTGACAAAGTTATTTCAAAACATGACTCAAGTTCTTAGGTTAATATTTTGGAATTTTAGCATCTTACGGTGTTGGACAAAAGTTTCCTTAGTGCATCCTCTCATGTGTTCAATTTCCTTATCATTAAATTTGTTAATCCAGACACCAAGGTATTTGAAGTGTCTAGAATATAAGACAAAAATAGAAATAGAAATTATCAGACTTAATATCTCCTTCAAATTATTTACAAATTCCCTAAAATATATTTAAGAAAAATTAATTTCATTAATATTCCAATATTTTTTAATAAAATATTAAGAAATACATTTCTGTAAGGAAATTTAAAACAGTAAAAAGAAAGTGGAAAATTTCACAATCAGATTTCAAAGATTCCATTGTTTAAAAACTTTGCAAATATAAAAGAAAGCAAAATGACTTTTGTTAAAAGAAAAACAATTAAAAATTACTTGAACATCTAGCTGCTTTGTTTAAGAAGAAAACAAAATAAAAAGATGATTTTCTTTTTAGTGTCATTGTCCGGTTTATTTTCTCATGAGCTGTTTAAGATTTGCTTAGAATGTTCTAGAAGGATTATCTAGGATGGAAGAAATTTTAAATAAAAGATAAAATGTCTTTTTCCAACAATTACTGTCAGAGGCTGTAAGCAAACTTACACTTAAACAATAAACTATCAAAACACAAAACCAGTAAATATTCTCAAAAAGTAGTCAAGCATAAATTCTGATTGGACAGCAAGAGTTTCTCAAGATAACAACCAACATATTAGAAGATGAATGGAGTCTCAAAGAAAAAAGAAGACAAGAACACACTTAAAAGGAAAGAAATTGTAAACCCATTAATACTTCTATTAAGTGAGATAAAAGCTGAAATGTGAACTTAAAACTAGAACTTGGTTGACAAATAGAAAAATGTTGCAACTGTAAAAAACATTTATTTGATAGTACAAATGCTCAGCACTTTGGTATTTCTCAACAAAAATCTACTGACCCTAGATAACAACAATTTTGGTTTATAACCAAAAGTCAGTAAACTTTCTAAACTTCTTATAAAAGCTTAAATGAAAGGTAAGTTTGCTATTTATCTTATACATAAACAGGTTTATCTTGCATTTTAAATTTCCTAAAAAGGAAGATATGAATCATGAAAGCCAAAACAAACATTGAGTTTCCTACAATAAAGAATCCTGTAGATTTATATTTTAACACAATAAAATGGAAAGTTTAAGTTTGATAAAATTAAATAAAAGTTATTCTACAGACACTGAGATTGAAAAGATCAAATTTAATCCTCTTTATCAAACAAGATTTGTTTATTCCAAAGGTGTTTATTTGAAGAGTTTAGTTTCTGTCTGGAAAAAAATATATATATGTTTGTCTGTGTTGTGTAATCATGCAAAAACCTTCACCCAAGAATGAATCAAAAAGAAAAAAAAAATTTCTTTCTTCCAGTTCAGGTAAGGCTTAGAGAATTTTTGAGTATTTCAAAAAGGTATTTCCATCAGCACTTTTCTATAACAGAGTTTTAGTGCATTCCTTGATATCTGTAGTTAATGTTTAGTCATCATTGATAAGGCCCACATTAAAACAATTTTGAATACAACTACATATAGAGGGTGAATAATTTATTTATCTCTCAGTTTTGCAACATAATCCCAAATTTAATTCCAAAGTCTTTCTTGCTACCAATAAACCATAAACAAAAATGAACTATCCACATGTAAACAATTTACAGCTTGACCTTTTAAGAGGCTGTTATGTTGTGCATAACAGAATTATTGAATAAATAAATATCAACAACAGAAATATAGTAAATTGATATATTCCTAGGAGAAATAGTATTTACAAAAGTGGTTGTTAGTAGTATACAGGAGCAAGGGTTTAGTAGCATGTATTGTCATAAGATGTAGAGTCTGATAATAGCACACTTCCAGTTCATTACCGGAAATACTCGACTGACTTGTTAATCGAGACTGGCTACTCATTACTGATCCTCGAGGTCTTCCCACTACTACTTTATGTAGTGATTGGAATAGTTCATTATAGTAGAACACAGGTGGAGAGCATCCCAACAGAGGCAAAAAACAATATTGTTCAGTTAATTGAAACTATATGAATTAAATCCTATATTTTTCAACCAATAAAAACCCACCAGAAGGTTTGTATGATAAACAATAACTACTAGGAAAAATACCACCAAAATACTTGCAGACATAGTTGCAAACATACATGTTATTTTTTAACCACTTATAAAATAATAATTCCTTTCACTACTTCAGCAAATTCAAGAAAAAGGTTTTCACAAGCCAGTGTGAAATTATTTCCTAATCAATGAAAAGCTTGTATTCAAAAAGTTCACAACTATATGAAATTAGATTTTGCATACCCTTATACCCACACACAATGGAAGAGATGAAAGCAGCCAATGACTAAGGCCTTGTCCATACACACAATAGAAGGGATTAACCAGCATCTGCTTATAAGTTTTCATCTTGGAAATTACAAACACATTAGGATGACCACTATAAAGACAGTCTATCAACACATTTCACACCAAACTATGAACACTTAAATACTTTAACAAACAAACTTTACAGCAAGGAAAATTGAATATTTTATTGCTATTGTATATTACTGAATAAAATCTATAAATGTTATTTCAATTGGTGTTTTGCTTCTAATTTTCCTTCAAAAATAATCTTTTTATGTTTCATTTAAAAAGATGTGCTATTGTTGTTGGGATATGTTTGATCCTGACATTCAGATAGCAACTAAAACTTTAGGAGATGGATTCGAACAAAACTAAGAAAATAAAAATTAATCTATTAGGGTGTTCAAAAAATAATGTCCAATTTTAGAATAAACCTTTTAATTGTGTTCTAATATATTATTGTAATAGTTGCACAAAAAAATCAATTAATTCTTGCTAATGGTTAAATCATCCTCTTTGGGAATTTTATATCAATCTCCTTCAGAATTTAAATTATAAGGGGATTTAAAAAATACTGTCCAATTTTAGAATAAAAATTAATTTTGTTCTAATATATTATTGTAATAGTTGCACAAAAATCAATTACTCATTGCTAATGATTAAAGCTTCCTGTTTGGAAATTTTATATCAATCTCTTTCAGAATCCAACTTAAAATCTTGAAAAGGGAAAAAAGAGATTCAAGTTAATTCAAGTTTGGTCATGATGCTTGTTAAACTGCTGCCAACATTAATAGATCATCAGATAAAGGATTCACTTGGGATCCAACAGTACGGCATTGGTTTCTAAAATTCCACAGGAGTGATAAGAGTCTTGCAGATGAAGGTGGTAGAGGATGAATATCGGCAATTGACATTAAACATCTTAAAACAATAGTCAAACAAAACCCATATCAAAGTGTCAGCATTTCAATAATATTGGCTCATCAAGAAAACTGGCAAGGTGTGGAAACTCAATAAATCAGTCCCACATGAACTCAATAAAAGTCAAGGTTTTGAAGCATGTTCAACGCTGCATCTGTGAAATTCAGATTATCTATTTTATGATCAAATAGTAACTTGTGAAAAAAAATGTATCCTTTATGACAATTGTAAATAGTTAGTCAGTTAAGTGCCATACGTGAAACACGCTTGGGTGATCGATTGGGCAGAAGATTATCCCGCAGTAGGTTGCCATTTCTTTCCACGGTAGACTGGTTGCCAGCCAAGGCTACAGAACCCAATCTGTCCTGTTATTTAACCCATAACTGGAAGGAAGAGATGAATTAATACCTTTCCCAAGGGTATTTGCACATAAGTGAATGCAATGAATTCAACTGGAATTCGAACTCGGCTCCCCGATTTCTTGTTCCAAGCTGATAGTTGGTACAATGGCTAAATCAGATAATGAAGGGGCCAAACACTTACCAAAGCCGAAATTGCACCAACAGAAGATGTTGACCCTCTGAGGGTTGAACGTTAGTGTTATCTGTTCCAGCTTTCTGAACAGAGCACATCAGTGTTGAAAAGTGTATCACCAGCAACTGCATGAAATGTACATTTACTTAAGCAAAATGCGACCACCAAAATGCGACCAATGGTTAATTGACAAATTCCAATTCTTTTTCCTGACAATGCTCAACAACATGCTGCCAGGATGACATGACATAAGCTCGCAGACTTGGGATATGAGACTTTGCCACATCCACCATATTCCACTGACATCTCACCCACTCACTTACACTTTTTCAAGTTTCTTGACAATATTTTATGCCAAAAAATTCCTTTTCAAAGATACAGAAATGGCATTCAAAAATTTCTTGGCATTCAAACTTTTCGAGATTTATTGTAAATGCATAAATAAACCTTGTAACTTGATGACAAAAATATACAGGTTTCTCATTTTGGTCAATTTAAAACTGTTAAAATCTATTAATTCAGGAAAAAAGTTAATTCTAAAACAGGATGTTATTTTCCAAACAAGCTAATAAAATCTTAAGTTGCCTGAATTTCTGGAATGAAGCATTTTCATTATTAATTTTCGATTAAGTTGGAAAGAAATCTTTTCAAAAATTAATAATCTCAAATTCTTTATGCTCTTGGGAAAAGTAGAAAATCAACCTTGAGCATCTCTAATTGGCATCTCATAAAAAAATATGAGCAAGTGAAGGTGATGCTGAGTTTCCTACACCAAAATATCCCTCTGAAAGAAATAATATATCCAAAGCCAACCTCAAAATTAAGCAGTGTAATCAAGTGTCTACATGACAAGTCTGTATAAATACATCTAAATGCACTCGGTTTGCAGTAACAAAAAAAAACAAAATTCAATTTTAAAAATGAGGCCAAAATCAAAAATTTATTACAAGTTTTATCATTTTCTGTTGTTTTTCTAATGTACAGTGCATTTAACAATTTTAGAATTTAAAAAAAAATCACTCTTTGGTTAATCAAAAGTGAATCAATGTTAAACTCGTAAATGAAGATTTATTGTGCCTCACAAACCATTTTCAGTAATAAGCTGAAAACTAAGAAAAGAAATCAATCAAAAAATGTAAAAGATGAAGTGATATTAAACAAGAAAAATTACAATTTTGCAGAAGTTTGCTCAGGCACACTTATGTTTGTTCAAAACTGACAGATCCCACCTGTAGTTTATACTTCAATAATTTTGAGTGGAGCTTAGTTACAGTTTCTAGGAGAGAGTGCATCATCAGGTACAATCAACATTATGTACGAGGCTGGCACACTCAACGCCTCAATCATGAAGACTTGTAACTTTTTGCAAGCACAGCCATCGATAAACTTTGAACAGTTCTGTCTCCTCAAATTCACCCATAGGGATTGGTTCAACCCTTGGTGTAATTTTCAGGTACTTTCCTAAAGTAGCACATGCTGAGACCATCTACCCAGATGATAACATCAAGAAATCACCTCCCTGAAAAAAAAACTGACCATGGAAAGTTTCACGCACATGTCTCATGGTCAGAAAATGGATGTTCTAACCACTCATCTATGCACCCATATTGTGTGTGTGTAGAGATTATGAAAATGTATCACACTTCAATCAATAATTGTCAAACAACATTTTTTCAAAAAGCTTTTTGGTCAGACAAGAACTTTTCAGCACTGCTATGTAATACAGACAAAATTGTATGCAAGAAAGCAATAAAAGTTCATTCAGATAATATGGCCAAAGGCTAAAAGAAACAACTTCATAAACAATTTATGCTTCAATAAAATGTTATTGTCAGTTATTTACTGTTTCAGATGTAATTAACAATTTTAATATTTGACAGTAAAATGGCTTAAGACTTTTTTAGATTGTAAGATTTCCTGTTTAATAGTCACTTTATCTTTTATATTTTTCATAATGGACAAATAAAAGACCCAGCAATGAACAGAATTTCACGAAAAGAAGGCTGGAAAATGAACTGGTAGAAATTTTGAAAATTTTTGTCTCTCATATTTCAGTCTTTAAAAACATAAATGACGCAAATACTTGGATGAAACTTGTCTTCTTAGTTTTATTTGAAATATCTTTTAGAGCTTTCAATTTTTTGTTTATTTTCAAAGATAAACATTTTTGTTCAATTCTCCATCAATATTTTTCTGAATTTGACATAGAAAAAAATTGTCCCCAGTCAAAAAAAAGAAAATATTATTTTGTTTTCTTTTATTAAATTATCCTAGTTTTTATTTTTTTGTCGTTTATAACAGAAAAAGCAAAGATCACACTTATACAAGAACCAGGGATAGCTATTAATGTTGACACTATCCACAAATTGACTCATAGATAGTTAAACAAGCATATCATGTATGTGTGTATATATATATTTAAAATATTTTTGTAGGTACGAAATTTAATAATCAAAATAAAAGTTAATATAACATGACATTCTAAAAGTGAAGCAACTGGTTTCGCTACCGCTCTTCAGGCCTCTATGGGAGATTCAAACTTGGAATAAAATAACCATGAAATGTGTGATGGAAAAAAGAAGAAAACACAAATGTAGAAAAAAAAAGAAAAAGAATTAGAGACAAATAATTGCAAGCCCCAACAAACATTCATGCTGTTTAGACAGAGAAGGTTTGCAGGACCCAATGTAAAGTGCCTCCAGCACTTTCAGATGAAATATCGAGTGCGACTGGGACACTACGGTGAACCAGTCAACTCTGAACTTAGCAGCACACTTTCTGTTATTTAACTTGTGCTCACATATGTAAGTATTTGGGACAACTCATTCAGAGCCAAGGTGTGATGCTCAGAGTCCTTTCTGAATGATTAAATTAATTTTGTTAAGGAGACCTTATGTGGTTTAAGGTATCTCCCTAGTACTGTTCATTCCATCATCCATGACAAGATTGTGGATTTCAGAAAGGTCAAACCTTGTACCGTTAAAAAGTACCCTGTTTATCTTAGACTTCCCTAGATTGGAACTAATTATGAAAACTTAACTAGACAAATTTCATCTAATGTCCCTAATCGTTTTTTCTCGGCTGAGGTTTGTATAGGTTTTCAAACCCGGCCTATACTTTGTTCTGGGTGTAAGGATGCTCTCTCTCTCCCCCAAGTTAATTCTGTTATTTATAAATATATATGTAGTTGTGGTGTCAGCTAGATCAGGAGAACTATTCAGCACCTAGATATGAGAATTAAACATGTTCCTACTAAAATCAGGAATCACACCTTGGCTTTGAATGAGCTGGTCCCGAATACTTACAGTTCCACCATATGTAAACACCAGTTAAATAACAGAAAGTGTGCTGCTAATTTCAGTGTTAACTGGTTCACTGTAGTGTCTTGGTCACACTTAATATTTCATTTGAAAGTGCTGGAGGCTTTATATTGGGTCCTGCAAACTTTCCCTCTGTAAACAGCATGAATCTTTGTTGGGGCTTGCTATTATTTGTCTCTAGCTCTTTGTTTTCTATTCATGTTTTTTTTTTTCTGCATTTGTGTTTTTTTTCTTTTTTCCATCACACATTTCATGGTTATTTTATTCCAAGTTTGAATCTCTCTTAGAGACCTGAAGAGCAGGAGTGAAACCAGTTGTTTCACTTTTAGGATGTCTTATAATATCAAGCTACACAAAATGTATTTCTATATATGGCAAAGTAGAAAAAGATTTTGTGCTACACATTTTATCCTTTAGGATTACACTGGACTAAGTTTGTTTATGTTGATGTGACTACTCATGCACACACTGAAAATTTTAAATTGAAAAATATGTTTTTTATTATTTTTACTAGCAGTATAGCCCAGCATTGCTCAGGTGTAATGAAAGCTTTAAAACTAATCCATGGTTCTGGAGCTCAGAGTCAGCCTAAAGAATATTTGTGTGAAGTTTGGTGAGAATCGGATAAAAATTGTGGATTTGTATAAAAGACATACAGACAGATAAACTGACACACACACACACACACACACACACACACACACACACACACACACACACACAAACATCTTGTCTTTTTTATATATATATATTATCAATTTTCTGCACTATTGTAAGAACTGCAACCTTGAAACTTCTGAATATCATTTCTTATGTTTTTGTCTATGAGTATCAAATTTGATTAAAATCAGACAACTCCTTCTATAACCCGATTTTTCGATTATCAATTTTCAATATTTATCAGGGGTACCTCGACACAAAACCTAGCTAAGAACACTTGCAGATGCTTATATTACAACTGTGTAAATTTTCAAGAAAATCGGTTCAGCCATTTTGAAGTCTATAGGTAACGGACACACACACACACACACACAAAGTTCCATTTATAAATAAGTTTAGATATATACAGTGCAGCATAAAGAAATGAATCCCTCAGATAATATTTTAAAAGTTAATCTATTTTTCCAGATAATCAATTAATCTTAATTAAAGTATATATTCATTAAAAAACAAATTAAACAAACTATAACCACTTTCAAAAAATTTTTAGCAGGTTGGAATAAAAATATTAAATAAAATATTTTGGAATATTTTACAAGGCTTTTGTTTTGCTTGATTATAAGATAATTTGAGTACCAAAGAAGCCTGAAAGTGTTTTCAATGTATTTCACCTCGTCATGTCTATATGAGGGCTGTGAATTTTTAATGGTTTTAAACAGAATCTGATTTTTTTTTTTTTTTGTCTGGATGCTATAACTCAGTTTTTAGCAGTTAAAATATCAGTTTTGCTTAGGCACTCGCTGTGACATTCTGCACGATGCTGATTTTCTAAGTGTAGCTTAGACGTGGCACAGGGCCAAAAGTGTAGAGCTCCTAGTGAGGACAACCTCACTACTCAGTCATAATTGATTTAGCGGGTAAACTTGCTAACCATTACACTACATCAAGATGTGCCACATATTCTTTGTCAGTCTTATCTCGCTAGATCAGTTCATGATCTCGATCCATACTGGGTGCTCCATGCCTTGTGTGGCATGTAAGAGATGCTGAATTGGGTGAAACATGAAAACAATTTACACGCAAAAGATACGGCAATAAATCCATTGTATAAAACAGACTTCTTTGGTAAATAATCCAAGTAGATCCAAATAATATAAAATATTAAAAATGATCCTTGTCTTGTGCCTTTCGTCTGACCGAAATTTGTATTTCCGGCATGAACTTAGTCGATACCGGAATTGACAAGACAGACTACTGAGATCTTTGTCTGCCAGAATAGACTGTTTTCCATGTAAAGTGATTCTGAATTTTATTGTTTAATATACAGTGACACGCATAAGTATTGGATACATGTTATTTTCTGTTATAACTCTGAGTTTATGACTGCCATTTTGCCTGATATTTGGAATTAACCATTCGTCCATGCATGGAATACTGCTGCCATATATGGTCAGGCACCCATGCTGTTCATCTCAGTGTTCTCGACAGACTCCAAAGGAGAATCAGCAATGTGATAGGTACCGACTTGGCGACTCAACTACAGCCACTTCCCCACCGACGAGATGTGGCCTCCCTTTGTCTGTTCTATAAATACTTTCATGGCTTCTGCTCCAATGAACTTAACTCACTGGTGCCTCTGCAACAGGTGTTTACTCGTGCAACCAGATTGGCAACTGGGTCCCACCCATTCACAGTTAGATTAACCAAATGCAGACGACAATTCTACTCCTGCAGCTTCTTCTCTCACATTTCCCGCCTGTGGAACTCGCTTCCATATTGTTGCTTTCCTGATGGATACAACCTCTAGGAATCTAAATGCAATGTCAATACTCATCTATTAACCACTTGACTCTAGTTCTTTCACCACCCCGTATATCCTTTCCTTTCTCTCCACCTTTGCAACTGTCATCAAATCTGTATTCACATCCTTCTCTTGCTCCTTTCCAACTGGTTCGTCTTCCTCTTCACTCTCTTCTACTTAATCTTTTTACTCTTATGTAGCCCCCTGCACATCAGTGACATTACTGCCTTGCTCATGGTGATACAATAAAAAAAAAGCAATATCTCGTAAAGTTGTTTTAGTTGTATGTGGAAGGAAAATTAAAAACTCATGGTTGAATCCATTTTTTTATCAAAGTTCAAAATTACCCTATGCAAAAGTATTGGATACATCAATTTAATATTTTGTTGCATAGTCTCTGTTTTGTTTCACAGCTTCCAGTCGCTTTCTATAGTTGACCACAAGTTTTCCACACTGATCCACCATTACTTTACCCCATTCTTCCTTGCATAATTCCTGGAATTGCTTGATATTTTGTGGATTCCACTTGTGAACTTTAACCTTCAAAGTATTCCACAAATTCTCAATTGGATTCAAGTCAGGAGACTGACTTGGCCAATTGCGAGTACTAATACCATTATTTTCAAACCATCCCTTCGTAAATTTTGTTCTATGTTTGGTATTATTGTTGTGTTGAAGCACGAAATTCCGACCATGTCCTAAGTAAGTTGCAGATTTCCGAAGGTTCTTCTCTAGAATCTCCCTGTACATGCTGCCATTCATTCTACCATGGAGAACTTGTAATTCATCAGTGCTCTTGGATGAAAAGTATCCCCATATCATAATGGGCCCAACCCCAAACTTAACTGTGGGGATGGTATTGTGTTTGTTGAAGGCAGTGCCATTCTTTTGCCAAACACTTGTCACTGTGTGCCTTCCAAATAGTTCAATCTTCATTTCATCCAACCAGATTACCTTTTCCCAAAACTGCATACCTTTCTTTTCATAAGTTTCAACAAACTTTAATCGGTCTTTGACATATTTGGTTTTCAGTCAAGAAACGTTTCTTGGTGTACAATGTAGAGCTCTGCTTATGGTATACTTGCTTACATTAATTCCAGCACCCTCAAAATCAATTTTAATTTCAGAACAAGTATTGAAGGGGTTTTTTGCACATTTCTGCTGTTCCACCTTGAAGTTCTCTCATTTATTTTTCTCGGTCTTCCATTTCTTGGAAGGTTTGCTGTACTGTTGCCATACTTCTTATACATTCTGATGATATTTTCTACTGTACTTAGTGCTAGATTCATTTTTTTGCTAATTTTTTGGTAACCTTGTCCTCCTTTGTGATGTTCAATGATTCTATCTCATATATCTCTGAATAATTCTTTAGTTTTTGCCATTTTAATCCTTGAATTGCAGAATGCACATCAACGAGTCAGATGATTACTAGCACTGTCTCGTAAGCAATTGTGTGCTTCTCAGATTGGTCAGATATAACATTCCAATACTCTCGAAAATGTGAATATTTAAAGTCTTTTAAAATATGAAGTTTCGATTGAAAATTTGAAAAAAGTGTCATGTATCCAATACTTTTGCATTGGGTAATTTTGAACTTTGATAAAAAAAAAATGGATTCAACCATTAGTTTTTAATTTTCCTTCCACATACAACTAAAACATCTTTACGAGATATTACTTATCAAATATCAGGCAAAATGGTGAACATAAACTAGAGTTATAACAGAAAATAACATGTATCTTATACTTATGCATGTCACTGTATATAGTTTCTCCTGTGTATTCCTTGTAAAAATTACTACAGAGAATAGAGTAAATTCATTCTTTACATTGAAGCTTATTTTGTTTTGTATAAAGTCTTTTATTGTTTTAAATGTAATTGTAACAAATTTTATGTTAAATTTATATAAATTGTTTTAAATTGTAGTTGTGATAGAGTTGGTGGGTAGAATAATATATTTTGATTAATTGGGATTGTCAGAATGGTCTACTCTTTTGTTTTGAAAGATTTTATGTACCGTTTGTTTTGCATTGAATATGGAATGATTAGGGTATTTCTCCTGTTCATGTCAATATTGAAGGCTGTGAATTCTTAATGCTTTTAAACAGAATCTGATTTTTTTTATCTGGATGTTATAACTCGGTTTCTAGTAGTTATAATATGTCTTACTAAGATGATTATTTTGATTTCTCAGTTTCTATAATATGAAGTCTTGCTTGGGCACTAGCTGTGATATCTGTAAGAAATACATTGAAGACTGACTCCAATAAATTTTTTAGACTTGTTCATTTGAGTCACTGGAGTTGTGTTATTTACTCTACAACATCCCCACCTTTTGAGACGTTTTTTTATTAGTAAATATTTTATTTATTTTTATTAGTATCCACCCACCTCCTCTTTCTGGCAAGTTCACCAATGTACTGAACTTTGTATTTTTTATATTTCTGATTAACTGCTAATTTTTTCATGTTTCCTTTTTTCTGGTAATTGTATGTGTATGTGTTCAATGAATTCTTGGGGTGAAGGCACATCAAAAATATTATACAGAATTATTATTGTTGTATATCAATAAACAACAAACACGCATATATATAAAAATATAAGTTATATTTTTATTAATGACGATGAACCGTGTAGCATAGGGGACAGAATTGAGAGAGCGCGCCTCTAATGGGTTGACGGGAGTGTCGTCGTATCTGTTGTGTCTCTCTCTCTCTCTACTGCTACTCTGCTACTACTGGTGAATCCGTGCGCCAAGGTCTTTTTATAATCTCCAAAACCAGGACTTTTTCTTCCGGTTTTGCCTCGCCCACGCACACCCACGTAATTCTCAGAGACACCTGTTCTGTTTGCCTCTGTAGCCATTTCCACTACTGCCGGAAATAAGGTCAAACAAACATCCGTTCCTTTCAACGACCGGAAACGCCCCCGCTTGCATCAGCCTTCCTCAGGTGGGGCCAGATTGTTATATTACATTATCAGTCCTTTCAGGTTTTTCTTCAGTTAATTGCAATGTCTTTTGTGTTCCCATTTTTTTTCTTTTAACATGTCTATCATCTTTACAATGATTCATGACATTATTACTCCATCTTCACACATTGTGGTACAGTGGATATCGGCTCGGAACGAGAAATCGGGTAGCCAAGTTCGAATTCCAGTTGAATCCATTGTATTCACTTACGCACAAATACCCTTGGGAAAGGTATTAATCCATCTCTTCCTTCCAGTTATGGGTTAAATAGCAGGACAGATTGGGTTCTATAGCCTTGGTCGGCAACCAGTCTACCACAGAAAGCAATAATCTTCTGCCCAGTCATGTCATGTCTCTTTCAAGACATGATCGCTTAAGCGTGTATCACGTATGGCACTTAACTGACTGACTGACTGATTGACTGACTGACTTCACACATTTCTTCCCAACCTTTATAAACTCTAAAAAACACTTTTTCATCAATATTTTAAAAATTTGGTGTCCTTTTTGTTATCTGTTCTTATTCTTTTTTTATTTGGTAATAACTATAACACTGATTTAATTTTTCTTGCAAAAATTAATTTTGCCGATGACATGTCTGATGATCTATTAGAATTTGCAATTGTCCAATAAGCTCTTTAAAATGTTTGTAGTGCTTCTTCAATCAATTTTTCATGACTTGCTTTTTTCAAAGCTCTCCTGAAAGTACCCACAAATCTTGTCCATTTGACCATCAATGGATAATATTTTAGAAAAATCTTTTAATTCATGAGCAGTGAATTCTATACTGTTATCTGAGACTACGGTATCTGGAATGCCATATCTAGCAAACAGTTTGTGCAAAAACCTTGGGGTTCTTGACAGAATTCAACGAAGAATCTGTAATGTGATTAATACCGACTTGGCAGCTTGGCTACAGTCGCTATCTCACCAGCATGACATGGCTTCCCTGTGCCTCTTCTATAAATACTTTCACGGCTTCTGCTCCAATGAACTTAGATCACTAGTGCCTCCCAGGTATGAATTTACATGAGCTACTATGTTAGCAACTAGGTCCCACCCTTTTACAGTGAAACCGATAAAATGTAACCGCAATTTCTACTCTAACAGCTTTTTTTCTCACACATCCCGCCTGTGGAATTCCCTTCCTCATGCTTGCTTCCCTGACAGCAACAATCTCTGAGAATTTCAATGTAAGTTTAATAGACATCTATCTCACTAACTCACATCCATTCTCTCAAGCTCTTTTTTCATCTACTACACCCCAATCCTCAGTATCCTCATCCGTCTATCACCCTCCTCCTGACATTACCTATAACTAACCCCTCTTTCTCATCACTTTCCCCTATGTAACCCCCTGCGCAACAGTGGCAGTAGAATGTCTTGCTTGGGGTGGGATGATTTTTTTAAAAATTCACCGAAACTGTAGAAGCTGATTTTTTGCACTTACAAATTTTTAAGCCAATTAGTAAAGCTATCCACTAGATAAGGTGATCTGTTTATTGAACCTGCAAGATCGATGTGTATTCTTGACCATGGAGCATCCGTCGTTAGCCAAGGTTGTAATTTTGTGGGAGATAAATTTCCTGCAGGCTTTTGTTACTTTTCAATGTCTTGATCCATTTTCATCCAGTATACATAGCTTCTCATAGATTTCATCCTTAAAATTCTTGAGTGTCCACTATGAAATTCATTTAATATCTGCTTTTCTAATATACTAGGTATTACTACTCTATTGCAAATATCAGTACCTGTTTGTGAGCAGTGAATTGTTTACCGTTATCTGAAGCTATAGTATCTGGAACACAATATCTTACAGTTTATGAAAAGAAAAAAGCACTGTAACTGTAGAAGTTGGTTTTTTGCACTGACAAATTTCAGGCCACTTAGTAAAAGCTATCCACTACCACAAGATAAGATGATCTGTTTATTGAATCTGCAAAATCTATGTGTATTCTTGACCATGGAGTATATGTCTTTGACCAAGGTTGTAATTTTGTGGTAAGTAATTCTGCATATTAGGTACATAAATTTGATAGAAGTTTGCTAGTTCTGGGAATGCTTGTAAACTAATAACAAAGTGTTAAATACCACTGTTGTGTTTGGTATATACTGCTGTGTTTGGTATATACTGTTGTGTTTGGTATATACTGCTGTGTTTGGTATATACTGTTGTGTTTGGTATATACTGCTGTGTTTGGTATATACTGCTGTGTTTGGTATATGCTGTTGTGTTTGGTATATACTGCCGTGTTTGGTATATACTGTTGTGTTTGGTATATACTGCTGCTGAAATAACAAACACCTTGGCAGATAAGCAATAAAAACCAACACATTATATATAAAAATATTAACTTATATTGTTATTCTCTTCAATGATCTGTTTGTAGAAGAGTGGTCAAAGGGATAGCACACATGAATAAAAGGGAGTTGATTGCTGGAGTCATCTGTCTTTATATTCTCTCATCTGGCTCATATAGGCCAAAATCTGGTTGATTACATCATCTTTCAGATTGTATATTATTTATAACAAACTATTTTGAGGTATATATCCATTGACTTTGGCTACGCTGTTTATCAAAACACAATCACATATCTTCAATGCAATAATATTTATTTTACTATAAATACATTTCTGTTTCCATATCTCCTGACCTGGAAAACAGCTGTTTCAGCACAGTTTTGGCTGTCACTCGGCGTCTGCATTCTGTGAATTTTCAAAACAATATTTTCTTTTGTTAGTCAGCTTGCATTTTTGCTATTTAATAACACTTGCTCAATGTAAATACACCTCTGGGCAAAATTATCCACAACATCAAAGAATATATAATAGAAGTATGTTCTTAATTTTCTCAATGATTTGGTCATTTGGTTTTAGCTGTTACTCGGCGTCTGCATTCTGTGAATTTTCAAAACAATATTTTCTTTTGTTAGTCAGCTTGCATTTTTGCTATTTAATAACACTTGCTCAATGTAAATACACCTCTGGGCAAAATTATCCACAACATCAAAGAATATATAATAGAAGTATGTTCTTAATTTTCTCAATGATTTGGTCATTTGGTTTTGGCTGTCACTCGGCGTCTGCATTCTGTGAATTTTCAAAACAATATTTTCTTTTGTTAGTCAGCTTGCATTTTTGCTATTTAATAACACTTGCTCAATGTAAATACACCTCTGGGCAAAATTATCCACAACATCAAAGAATATATAATAGAAGTATGTTCTTAATTTTCTCAATGATTTGGTCATGCTACTTGATTTTAGACAAAAACTGTTTATACGTTTCTTCACTGAGTGTGAACCTATACTCTCATATTTTTTCAAAAGGTAATTTCACACGCTTGATATTTTGTTCCTTAGATACATTTAATTAACATCTCATTCAGATAAGCAACTGCAAAATTGCAATGTGCAAACATGATATCTATAACTTGTCAAAATATAGGTGAAGTTTCTTTTATACCAAAAGGAAGTCAGTTAAATTTATGCAATCCCTTGTGCATATTTATATTTCAACCTGTATTTGTAAATGTGCTTCAGAAAAATCCAACTTATATAAGGTTTTTCCACCATTTAACTTTACAATTTCCTCTAGAATTGGTAATGGGTACTTATATGGTTGTAAACACTTGTTTAACCCTGTCAAAAAACCAGCAAAAACACAAATTTTATCATTTCTTTTGGGTTTTTTTGGGGGTTTTTTTTTACATACACTGCTGAGGCTGCCTAATGTTTCAAATTTATCTAATTATTTGTTGAGTTGCTTTAATGCCGTGAATGTTACACTCCATTTTGATTTAAATACTAACCCATCTCATCCAACAGAAAATCCGAAAAATTTATCATTTCTTCCTTTAAATTTTCACCCTTCTTTTTTAATTGGTCCATTAACGTTTTTGCAGTGAGCATTCGTAGGTAAATCCAAAAGCTCAAATAATTCCATCCAGTTAGTATCAAATAAGTTTGTAGTATTTATTAACACTACAGCCATAGCTTTTACACCCTTATTAGGGAATGAGAAATTACAAGTCATTCACCAACAAAAAATAATTTACCAACTAAGACACTACTTATGACTTTCAAAGTCCTTAATACATGACTTTCAATTTTTTTCATGTGTCTTCATTAAAGATTGTGATATCACAGCCAGTGACCAGTTATATTTTTACAGCTATATAATAAATTATCATGACATTCACAAATTTTCTTTGGTGATCTGTGATTTCATTTTTTCCATTGCAATCTCTGTACAAATTTTTTCCTGTGAGAATTTTTCCTTGATTTAGTTTTACAGTGTGTCTTGTAACATTTTGGATTCTTAAAGAGACAATCATCTCCCAGTTGTAACCTTCCACATCTGAAACATGAACTAATTTTCTTTTTGGCACATTTTTCTTTCATTTGTATGTATTTACATTATTTATCCTGAATATCTTCAGCATCGCATCTCAGATTTAAGATTCTCTGCCATTTGTCTAATATTTCCTGTACTTGAAGTTTATTATTCTCTTCAAGTTTCGGTAAACTTTTCACCTTGATTTCAGTGGGTTTTTTCACTCTTGAATGAATATTAACCCTTTAAACATATCCAGAGTCAGTTCATTTAATCTGAATCTTTCACACTCCTTGTTAATGATTCCAATATGAGTGACAAAATCTTTGTCTTCTTTTTTCATCAGATTCTTACATTTCCAATGAGTGATGAGTAAAGAGCTTTTGTCACTAAAGATTTTTGCCAGAATATGTACTCTTTCTTCAAAACAAATTTCTACCTTTTTTTCAGTAATATGAATTTATAGTATTTTTTATATCCTACCGGTGCTAACCTTCTTAACAAAAGTATCGTTTTTTTTTATTTTTGCTCATTTTCCTAGTCACTTCATTCTTTGTGAAAACAAAATTCTATTATCTGGATTGTATGTAAATTCTGATATAGCATTTTCCACAGTGTCAGGAGAGAAAAAAGAAGAATTTTCCATTTTCTTCCACATTATTTCCATATCTTGTTTTGCTTGGAGTTCCAACAACTGCTGATGTTGCTGTTGAATTTTTACCACAGAAGCCAATATTTGCTGACTATGTGAAGAATTTTTTTTTCTTCTTTTTCCGCCATGTGAAAAAATTAAATGAATGTGGTTCAAATTCTTGTTATTACTGTTTTCCTGGATGCCAAAGCAACAAAATATTTTGATAACTCAGTATGAATTTAAATATCCTCATAACTTGTATGATTTCCTTTTTCTTGACACTCTTGTTACACTTGTACAGATTTTGATTCCTTGTTTTCACTGCTATAACTTATTTTCTAGTGGTTATAATATTAGTCTTGCTTAGGCACTTGCTGTGTCATCTATAGGACTGGCTTCAACGGCCTATATTTAATCATCTAGTCAAAATCATTTGAGTCACTAAAGGGTGTGTTATTTCTTTTACTGCAACTATGATGGGAATAGAAATTCATTAGATAGACTAAACTATCGCCCCGTTCACACTCCACCCACATCTATTGAACGAATGAAGAGGCTCATCCCTTGTTTCCTGTTTAGGATATGGTTTCCAGCTTTCTCTTTTTCAATCTTTTCACACTTTTCCATTCTTTTCCTCTTTTTTTTTCAATTGGAGTAGATAGACTAAACTATCACCCAGTTCCCACTCCACCCACGTCTATTGAACAGGTGAAGAGGCTCATCCCTTGTTACCTGTTTAGGATGTGGTTTCCGGCTTTCTCTTTTCCAATCTTTTCACTCTTACGTAGCCCCCTGCACATCAGTGGCGTTACCGCCTTGCTTGGGGTGATATGATTAAAAAAAAAAGATCATTTTTATTAGTTGATTTTTGGTGGACACTAAAGGTTAAACTATTATTAAAGCAACTGTAGCATGATATCTAGAACAGGTAAAGCATTGTTTTCTTCCATTTTGTATGTAAATTCTATTGTTTATTTAACTTTCTTTAGTTTATCTACAAGATCAGGTAAATCAGTATGACAAGGATATATTAATAGAGCAATCTTAATTCATAGGAAGTATGTCGATTGTTTAGGTAAAATATTTTGGAAAGAATTAGGTTCAAGAAAATACATGCTATCACTCCTTTAAGAAGTGATCTCTTTGGCAATTCAAATGTTTATTTAGAAAAATTATTAACAAATGTAAAATAACATTGATTGATGAAGAGATTTCAGATTTTTATTATTTTAGCTCTTTATCTTTAATTGTGTTAGATGCTTTTTCTTAAGTGATTTAAGCATTTTGCAAGCAGAACATTGTGTAAAGGAACTTGATATCTAAACTAGCAATGAGTTTGTCATATTTGTTTCCCATTTCCAATCAGATTGCCTGAATTCTTTTTTTATATGTGATGAGCAGATTTTTCTAAGGAGAGGGGGGTTAAAATTTTATTATGATAATCGCAAGTTTGTGAGAAGTGCAGTCTATGCTTAAAATAATATGGTGCATTGGGACACCTATTTTGTCAGACTTAGGGAGATCATAAAGTTTGGCTATTCTAACACAATATAATTTATCCATCACACCCAGATGGTGCATAGGGTAGCAATTTTTTGTTGCTGTTTCTATAACAAACTGTTTTTTTATGGGGCCGGGTTGTTAGCCCTGCACCCAACCCCCAAACCTGGAGGACCGGTGGACCATTCTTGGTCCTTACATTTACAGCACCTGCTATTCCCAAATGGTCACCCATTTAAGTACTGACCAGGCTCGATGTTGCTTAATGGGACGGGAACTGGTGTATTCAACACGATATAGCCGTAAACTGGCTATTCTAAGGTGATATTCTATTTTTCATTTTTCATTTTTAATTGCCTTGTTAAATTTTGTGTTCCAGTAATTATTTTCTGTTAATTTATTTTTTTTGTGTGTGTGTGTGTGTCAGTATTATTGAGCAATGAAAAAAAACTTATTTTTCAATTTATAATTTCAAACATTCCTTGTCCATACACATGAGTAGTCACATGAAAGTAAACAAATTAATATTCCAGTTAATTCCTAAAGGGACAAAATTCATTACATAAACACTTTTTTCCACTTTGTTATGCAACATTCCCCAAAAATTGTTTTTGATATATAAAAATTTACATATTGTTATCCCCCACACATACATATATGTACACACAACATGTATATTCTAAATAAAAGTGCAATTTGGGTCACTGTGTGGGGCCAGGATGTTTTTCCCGCCTGAATCCATCCTGCATATATACAAATCAACCATTCATCTGTGCATGGAATACTGCTGCTATATATGGTCAGGCACCCATGCTGTTCATCTCAGTGTTCTCGACAGGCTCCAAAGGAGAATCAGCAATGTGATAGGTACCAACTTGGCGACTCGACTACAGCCACCTCCCCACCGATGAGATGTGGCCTCCCTTTGTCTGTTCTATAAATACTTTCATGGCTTCTGCTCCAACAAACTTAACTCACTGGTGCCTCTGCAACAGGTGTTTACTCGTGCAACCAGATTGGCAACTGGGTCCCACCCATTCACAGTTAGATTAACCAAATGCAGACGACAATTCTACTCCTGCAGCTTCTTCTCTCGCACTTCCCACCTGTGGAACTCGCTTCCATATTGTTGCTTTCCTGATGGCTACAACCTCCAGGAATTTAAATGCAATGTCAATACCCATCTATTAACCACTTGACTCTAGTTCTTTCACCACCCCCGTATATCCTTTCCTTTCTCTCCACCTTCGCAGTTGTCATCACACCTGTATTCCCATCCTTCTCTTGCTCCTTTCTAACTGGTTCGTCTTTCTCTTCACTCTCTTCTACTTAATCTTATTACTGTTATGTAGCCCCCTGCACATCAGTAGCATTACTACCTTGCTTGGGGTGATATGATTAAAAAAAAAACTTAAAAAAAGGAACTCTAGAGAACACTATATACAATGTTTGGACTACTGTCCTCATCTTTATGGTAATTATTGCGACATTTTGGCCATTGTACGCTCTGGCCTTCTTCAGGTGCTAGGAATTTGAAACCAAATCCTTTATTACAATCACTGGGGTATATCTTTCTCATTCCACGTGCATAGCCACTTCTGGTAGCCATGTATTTATCTCCCTTTAACTCTCTAAGTTATTTGTTCACCACTACTGTAGCTTGGTATTGAACTCACAACTCTTTGAATCATGTCATTAGAACTAATCAAAGTGTGTTTGTGTGCAGAAAGCAAGCATCTCCATCAGGTTATCAAGTGGAATACTGATAGTCAGAGGTAGACTGGCCTCGGACTTATCCCTTGGAGAATGTACCAATATTCAACCAGATAACCTGATGGCAATGCTGACTTTCTGTACACAAACAACACACTTCAGAATAGGATCAGACCTATATTGGCATGATAAAGGCTTTGCCTTGGGCTCACCATTATCACCATCACTGACAAACATATACATGAAATACTTTGAAGAGATGGCATTAGAATCCACAGTTCTAAATCCAACTCTATGGCTGGGACACATTGATGACACCTTTATACTCTGGCCACACCAGGAAGAGGTCTAGATAACTAAGGGACTATGTGAACTCAATAATAAGATCATCAATACAATTCACAATAGAAAAGGAGAATAACAAATTAGCATTCCTGCATGTACTAATATCTTTAACAGAAAGGGGGTTCAAGATATCTGTATACTGTAAGCCAACATTCACTGGACAATACCTCAACTTCAACCCCCACCACCCATACAATGTAAAGGAAGGGATCATCTGCTGCATGCAACATTAAGCAAAAGTCATAAAAGATACTAAAAGATATACAAAGAAGAAATGGTCAGCATAAATAGCTGTGGAAAGAAATACAAAGGAAAAACGATAAAGATGCAAGAACATCACAAGCCGTAACATGAGGGGAGATAAAAAAATCAGGTATAGCTGACCATATATGGAGGGAGAAAGGGAATCACCACCCAACTCCACCCCAATGAGATGAAATTGAAATAATAGAGAACACCAATGGAAACTACGTAAATTTAAGAAATCAGAGCATATGCTAGACCACAAAATCTTCTAAGCTAGCCAAGCATAGAAATGAATGCAATTAGGGACCAATAATATGGAGTGTTAGAGAAAATCATTAGCATCAAAGATTGCAATATGAGCTCTGGTAAAAAAATGCTAGAAAAAATCATTAGCATCAAAGATTGCAATATGAGCTCTGGTAAAAAAATGTTAGAAAAAATCATTAGCATCAAAGATTGCAATATGAGCTCTGGTAAAAAAATGCTAGAAAAAAATCATTAGCATCAAAGATTGCAATATGAGCTCTGGTAAAAAAAAATACTAGAGAAAATCATTAGCATCAAAGATTGCAATATGAGCTCTGGTAAAAAAATGCTAGAAAAAATCATTAGCATCAAAGATTGCAATATGAGCTCTGGTAAAAAAATGTTAGAAAAAATCATTAGCATCAAAGATTGCAATATGAGCTCTGGTAAAAAAAATGCTAGAAAAAAATCATTAGCATCAAAGATTGCAATATGAGCTCTGGTAAAAAAAATACTAGAGAAAATCATTAGCATCAAAGATTGCAATATGAGCTCTGGTAAAAAAATGCTAGAAAAAATCATTAGCATCAAAGATTGCAATATGAGCTCTTTTTAAAAAAAAGGTTAATGAGACATTAGTCCCAGAAATTCATAGGTTAATGTTCTCAAGAGTTGTGAGTTCAATACAATAAATACTTTAGAGAGTTATGTTAAAGGGAGATAACTAAACTACATGGCTATCAGAAGTGGCTGATACCTCAGTGATTGTAATAAAGGATTCAGTTTGAAATTCTTTCCTTAAGAAAGCTGGAGTGTACAATGGTCAAAATGTTGCAATAATGGCAATAAAGATGAGGACAATAATCTGAACAATGTAAATACTACCTCATACTAACTCTAGAGAAATGCTAAAACCCAAGAAAGAAGAAACAATGACATTAATTATAGAGACAGAGGAGACAGAAAAATGTATTTCCTTTGAAAAAAAGAAAAAATACCCATTAACTATTTCTCAGCAATTGAAAATATGCCAAGAAGGAAAAAATTGATTGAGAATTACTCATCCATTTGTAGATCATCTTGCAGTTTTGCTATCAGAAACCCTAAATGTAATTTGAATCACAGTCTTACACCAAGGTTTGATGATACAAACTACATTGGTACAAATTCAATCACAAGGCAATTTCAATGGATGTAAAAAAATTATAACAATAAAGAAAAATTACATAGAAAACAAGAAAAGCTTTCCTACAGGGAAATAAACAGCAAAACAATCTTGGATTTTACAAAAAAATTTTCTCATTTCACTCAACAGTTTTCTTGACTTGCATAAATAAGTGGCAGTGAAATTTCTAAAGTACACAATTCAAATTAATGTTCTAGTCCTTACCTTAACTGTCCAGCACTCCAGCAAGTTGGAACAATCCAAAACTTTAAATTCTAGGAACCTGGAAGAAATAAACAGAAAACTGAAAATTTGATCAAATAAGATTCTGATTTTAAATCATTCATTTAACAAAAAGAAAGACAAAGAACATTTTCTTGTTCTTCATTTTCACCTAGAAAAAATATTTAGAATTTTCTTTCTCAATAACAGCAGAATTAATCTCAAAGGATTTAATTCTTATCAGTGAAGGATTTACTTTAGATTTTTTATAAGGATTGCTGTCTACAAAATTAATCATATGAATACATAGCTGAGTGGTTAGAATGTTAACTTTTCAACCATGAGACCCCAGTTTGAGACTTACTATTGTCAATTTATCAAGATGGCGATTTCTTGATAATACTTGCCTCGAGAGATGAATCTGGCAAGCAGTACCATTGGTAAAATGCATGAAAAGCTAAACTTATTTATAAATGGAACTTTGTGTGCGTGTGTGCATATGTGTGTGTGTATATATCTGTTACCTATAGACTCCGAAACAGCTGAACCAATTTTCTTGAAAATTTACACAGTTGTACTATAAGCGTCTGTGAGTGTTCTTAGCTAGGTTTTGTGTTGAGGTATTCCCGATAAATATCAAAAATCAATAATCAAAAATATTGGGTTATAGAAGGAGTGGTCTGATTTTAATCAAATTTGATACCCTCATAGACAAAGACATAAGAAACTATATTCAGAAGTTTCAAGGTTGCAGTTTTTACAATAGTGCAGAAAATCGATAATATATATATATATATATATATATATATATATATATATAAAATGCAAGATGTTTGTGTGTGTGGGTGTCTGTTTATCTGTCTGTATGTCCTTTATACAAATCCACAATTTTTATTCGATTCTCACCAAACTTCACACAAATATTCTTTAGACTGAGTCTGAGCTCCAAGACCATGGATTAGTTTTAAAGCTTCCATTACACCCGAGCAATGCCGGCTATACTGCTAGTAATAGAATAAGTTGATACAAACCTCATGAGTAATGTTTGCTAGATGAAACTGTTTGGAAGCAATTGATAATTGTGCTGGCATATCCAAATTATATGATCCTCCCGGGAACTGGAAGCAAGGTCAACTCAGCTGAGTTTCAATATAAATCACTCATTTGCTCTGTGGGTATTACAGTAATATCAATGTGCCTGAGCTAATATCTGTGATGGAGATTAGCTAGCCACACAATAGATGGGAATCCTTGGAAACAAGCAGAGTACCAATATTTATTATATTACCAAAAATTGCTTTCAGTTCATGCTCATCCTAATTTCATTAACAGAATATCAATGAGCAATTATTTACTTCAACATCTGTCTATATTTCTGAGATGAGGTATTATAACTATATTGTTTGAACTGTTGTCCTCACCTTTACTGCAATATTCACAGCATTTCAGCTATTGCACACACTGACCTTGTTCAGGTGATATACATTGAAATTTTGAACTGAACACTTTTAGTCCACAGGGACAGATTGTTCTAACTCCATGTGCAAAGTTTTTGGAGATTACTGCCCTCTGTGGGATGAAGTTGAAATACAGAGAACATCACTGTAAAATACAAAAACTAAAGGAATCTGTGCATACGCTAAACTACAAAAATCCAAATGGGCCAATATACAATATGGAGACCAATAATACACTGAGCTAGAGAAAAACAATAATAGAATATTGTAATATGAGCTCTTTTAAAAATGACTGAGACATTAAGTTTATAAGTTACAAAAATTTACTCACTGATGTCGCCAAAGACAAATAGCACAGTAGATAAAATCTTGGTTGAGTGATCCAAAAGGTGACTTAACTGAAAGAGTTGTGAACTTAATACTTGGCTACAACAGAAGGAACAAATCTTGAAGTGGTGAGTTACTAATGGGAATTAACTTAAACTGAGATATTAAGAGGCATTGAATGTGAAATTAGAACAACATACTCCCATGAATTAAATAATGTGTTTGGTCTGAAATTTCAATGTATCATCTGAAGAAGGCCGGAGTGTACAACAGCCAAAACATCATGAATATGACAATAAAAATAAGAACAGTCTGGACAATGTAAATAGTGTCACTTATTTACTTTTTTTTTCAGCATATAACACCCAAACTGACAGACAGAAAAGTGTTCATAAGGAATCTTATATTTACTGATGCAGAAATAAAATGCCAAATATTTATGACTTTCAATATTCGAGAAGTAGAAAATACAGAACCCACTTTTATTTAGGAAAAAATATGCCTTATACAAAAATATGATACTATTGAATTTATCATTAATGCCTTTTTTATAATTTTGCTTCATGTCGATTATTATTAAAGGTGTTAAATAAAGAAATAAAAAGAACAGACTTTTCTGTGTGTGTATTTTTCAAATCTAAAAATTATTTTTAATTTTCTATGAAAAAGGCAGATAGGCTTCTTAAATCTTAGCATATTTCTTTTAATCAATATTGCTGATTATCAACTTCAATATGCAAAAATGTCTTAATAAAATTCTATAAGGGTAATCTGAGTAAATCTATTCAATCCCCCCCATTTCATGAAAAGGATTTAAACAGATCCCTCTTTGAAAGATATAAATATTGACGACTTATACAGAAAAATAAGACACTTCAATAGAACAAATTCAATTAGAGAATTTCTGAAGTTACTAAATTTTATCTGTCATGAATATAGCATAAACTGTCTTTTCATAAAAGAAAAAATATTGTTTCTTCATCCAAAGTCATTTTGGGAAAGCAACATGGGCACTGATTTTTTTTATGTGTGGTAGTGGTGGTGGTGGTTGAGTGGATAATCCTTATTTACCAGTTTGATCTATTTCTTTGATTTTAACTTGAAATACTTAAAAGCAACACAATACTAAAATGAAAGAAAAAAAAGTATCCATTGAAGGAAGTCAAATTATTTATATTTTCTACATGGAAATTAATTCTAAAAGAAGCAGGTTTTATTTTCAAATGAAAGTATCTTAAACTCTTCAAAACTTAAATATTTTAAGTTGGAAAAGGTCTGATCTTTTCAAAACCAATCAAAATTTTGATTAAATCACATACACGATACTTGTTTTATACTGTTTGCTGTTATAATTATACATGATCATTTGTAATTTTTCTGTGAAAGCAAATGCATCAAAAGTGAAATGTTTGTTGTCTTTAAAATCACTGACATTTAGAAAAAAATGAATTATCTAAAGTCCAAGTGAATATTTTCATTCTTGCATGATAAAATGCAGAAATTCATTGTTTTTTTGTTTTTTTGCAGCTTAACACTTTGTGGGTCATTTAAAGCCAAATCATTCCTGGTATTATAAGAATACCATTCAAACTATACCAACTTCCACCTGTGAGTAAGGGAAAACACTATATATATATGTATATATAGTGTTTTCCCTTACTCACAGGTGGGAGTTGTTATAGTTTGAATGGTATATATATATATATATATATATATATATATATTATAAGAATACCATTCAAACTATATATATATATTATAAGAATACCATTCAAACTATACCAACTCCCACCTGTGAGTAAGGGAAAACACTATATATATATATATGTTATAAGAATACCATTCAAACTATATATATATATTATAAGAATACCATTCAAACTATACCAACTCCCGCCTGTGAGTAAGGGAAAACACTATATATATATATATAGTGTTTTCCCTTACTCACAGGCAGGAGTTGGTATAGTTTGAATGGTATTCTTATAATATATATATATATATATATATATATATATATAAATATATATATAAATGTGGAGAAGTTTGTCACTTAACTGAGCAGAGGCATGCCGATATTAAAATTTGGTGAAGACACTACGATGATGCATTTATTCCTCAGAGCATTTTTTTTTCCTTCTGCTGTTGTGTTCCAGCCTTATTCTCAGGGTAAATGAGTGTTTTACAGACTGTTGATCACTTTCATTGTGGTGATTTCTTTTGCACAAGGTTTACAGATTTTTATTGTGTTAATTTCCTTTTAGCATACATGAATGAATATCCATGTAATTGCTTTATAATGAGTTGGTTTCTTTTTGGTTGACCTCTTTCTATTGAGTAGGGTTGGCCTTTTTCTTACTGTGTGAGAATATGTGACTGCTTAAAGGATTTTTATGTGATAGTTAAGTGTGTGTATCTATGTTTGTGGGATTTATGTGGGATTTTTTTTCCATTTCATATATTATCTTCTGTTATTTTTTATATTTTTGTCATGATTGAGGACATCATAGTGGTACCTTCATGAAAATTAGAAGTTAGCATGTCAGCTCAGTTAAGGGACAAACTTCTCCACAACAACAACATCTTGATATTGAGCACTTTACAAAAAAAAACCTGCTTTCAAAATATCTTTTTATCAGTAAACCACTAAAAAAAGAAATCAACCTTGGCACTAAGTATCATCAAAACTCAACACTATACATACACACACACACACTGAGAATACGATGGATAAATTGTCATCTAAATTACACAACCATGAAAATAATACTGACATCTCATGTTAAAAGATATATTTACCAAATTACACATAAATATCTTGAAATACTGAAATTAAATTTGTTCAATAAAATTGCCACTGGCTTCAACTACACCCTCCAGATGACTTCGAAATCTCCTGCAACTCTTCTCAACAAAGTGTTCTTGTTTAAGTTAGTGAATTCTGCTATAATCTTTGCCTTCAGTTCATTTTTGGTTTTACAAGAAGTTTTGTTGATCTTTTGCTCAACTGCACTCAACACATCAAGGGGGTTGAAGTCTGAGAAATTAGGTGGCCAGATGTAAGGGGGTGATGTGGTTGCAGAAATTGTCTAACAGCCATGACTGGGTTCTCTTACTTGTGTGACATGGTGCAGAGTCATGTTGCCAGATAAAGGATCTTCTAGCAGCCACCCTCTTGACCAAGAGCAGCACTACCTCCTCAAGACACTTGATGTAGTCCTCTGTGTTGAGTCTGAGGTCCTGTGGGAAGATGGAGGCAGGCATAATGTTACCATCACTAGTGATCACTCCAAACACCATGATGTTGACTGGCGGTATCATCCAACTCTCTTTGAGTCCTCTGCACTGTCTTCAGATTGACAACTAAACACTCTAAAATGTTCATATTTGAGCTTCTGGCATGAATGCAAAACAGTACATCCTGCTGTTTCCAATTTTCTGGCCGAGTTAATTGTGTTATGATGCTCTTTTACTCAAAGGTTGTGTCCAACTGATCCTACTGTACTGTGCAATTAACAAAATCAAAAATAAACAACATGCTTGAAAATGAAAAATTTACAGGGTGACAATTTATTCATTTCATCCTGTATATAGGGTGCATCAAAAATATTTTTTGCAAACTTTGGGGGTGGGTTCCTGACACTAAAACAAGGTAAAATTTCCATATGGACATAAAACCATCAGTGTACGTCAACACAGCCACTCATAGCAAATGTTCAAAATGTCTTCCACTTTATTCTACACATGCATGAACCCAGTGGATCATTGACTAATGGGCACCTTCAAATAATCCCACAGTGTTGAATGGTTTCACAGGCCTCCATGACATGTTGATAAAACATCTCTGCATTATTAATGTCTTGTGCATAAAACAATTATTTTAGGTGGTACAAAACTGCAGCCAAACACATGGTGGGAGTAAGTGAATGGCACAATGGAAAACTGAGAAAGAATCTCTTCAGTGAAATAACAGATTTACTGATACAAGGCTAGTATAAAAAGGGCAGAACAAAAGTGGATGGAAGCAGAAATAAGACAAATGGTGGTTACAGTTTGCATCAAAATATTTAAGAAACAAATAATCAGTTTTTGAATTCAGATTTTGACATTCAATGTATCTCAATGTTTAACTTCAGATATCTTTGTAGTTGATAGTTACAATGATCCGGGTTCTTCACAAGTCAAAGTA
This sequence comes from Ascarosepion bandense, assembly GCA_037127315.1. Lineage (NCBI taxonomy): Eukaryota > Metazoa > Mollusca > Cephalopoda > Sepiida > Sepiidae > Ascarosepion > Ascarosepion bandense. The sequence continues at coordinate 973,070 of JBBBDQ010001155.1, forward strand.
CATAGGTCCTTCCTCTCAACTCACCTTTTATTAAAGTTTTTGACCATGCATGCAAATTAGCGATAGTCTAAAAGCACTAAAACCACACAATGTGCTTTGCTTAAATTGAAAATGGCTACTGATTGGGTAGGCTTAGTCATGAGCATATTAGAATTCTTTGGTCTTATTTAACCACAATCTCATTATTTTTTAGCTGTTGTTTTTTATCATTATTCTTCTGAATTATTCCACATATTTTTTAATTTTAGATAAATTCCTTTTAATTGAAGTCATTATCAAGTTGGTAAGCAGTATTATACACCTATTATTATTGAGCTTATTTAAATTGTTTAATTTGTAAGTTTTCCTTTGTGCATTATAAATAGTTAAGATATCAGGAGGTTAAAAATATTTTCTTCATGTACATATTCAGAGTTACAAATTATAAATGCTCTTAAATAGAAACCTATAATTATTCAATATTTTTATCTCTAACTTACACTGCAACAACAACAAAAAATGAACAATACAAAACCATTGATGATGCAATGTAAAATAATTAAAAATAACAATGATAAAAATAAAAAGCTCAAGATAGGCTAGCTTAAACATTTCGTGACATCAGATGTCAAAATTTCAAGCTGAGTGTGTTTAAAATGTTTCAATGTAAACTGTAACTAATATTTACCCACTATCATTTTCAATCCATTTTTATGTAAAATTGCTTTCATCAGTCACACTGTTATTAGTCACCAGCAGTATAGCCCGGCATTGCTCAGGTGTAATGAGAGCTTTAAAACTAATCCATGGTTCTGGAGCTCAGACTCAGCCTAAAGAATATTTGTGTGAAGTTTGCTGAGAATTGGATAAAAATTGTGGATTTGTATAAAAGACCTACAGACAGATAAACAGACACACACACACAAACATCTTATCCTTTATATATATATATATATATATATATATATATATATATATATATATATATATATATATTATTGATTTTCTGCACTATTGTAAGAACTGTAACCTTGAAACTTCTGAATATCATTTCTTATATGTTTGTCTATGAGTGTATCAAATTTGATTAAAATCAGACCACTTTTTTTTCTTTTTTTTTAATCATTTCACCCCGAGCAAGGCGGAAACGCCACTGATGTGCAGGGGGTTACATAAATGTAAAAAGATTAATTAGAAAAGAGTGAGGAGTACAAGCTAGTTAGAAAGGAACAATAGAAAGCAGGTGCGGTGACAGATACATAGGTGGAGAGAAAGGGAAGGTTATACAGGGGTGGGGAGAGAGCTACAGTCCAGTGGTTAGTAGATGAGTATTGACTTTGCATTTAAATTTCTGGAGGTTGTAGCCATCAGGAAAGCAAGAATACGGGAGCGAGTTCCACAGGTGGGAAGTGCGAGAGAAGAAGCTGCAGGAGTAGAATTGTCGTCTGCATTTGGCTAACCTGACTGTGAATGGGTGGGACCCAGTTGCCAGTCTGGTTGCACGAGTAAACACCTGTTGAGGAGGCATCAGTGACTTAAGCTCATCCGAGCAGAAGCCATGAAAGTATTTATAGAAGAGACAGAGGGAGGCCACATTTCGACGATGGGAAAGTGGCTGCAGTCGAGTCGCCAGATCAGTACCTATCACATTACAGACTCTCCTTTGGAGCTTGTCAAGAACACTGAGGAGAACGGCAGGGGCACCTGACCATAAATGGCAGCAGTACTCCATGCACGGACGGATGGTTGACTTGTATATATGCAGGATGGATTCAGGTTGAAAAAGCATCCTGGATCGACATAGTGACCCAATCTTCTTAGCAGTAGATTTTGCTATGGATTCAATATATTGGTTCCATTTGAGGTCTGAGGACAGGGTAAGTCCGAGGAGGCATAGTGCATTACTCTCTGGGAGAATCACTTGGCCCATGCTTATGGGAGGCAGGAGAGGTTGCCTGTAATGGTTGACAGACAACAGCTTGGTCTTAGATGAATTGAAGTTGACAACCCACTTCTGGCCCCAGTTCACCACAGAGTGTAGATCCCACTCAAGGTCAGCAGCGAGATTATGTCTGTCCACCATGACAGGTTTCTTACTGGAGCGGGAGTATATTGTAGTGTCATCTGCATAGATGCCTACTTGGGACTTGATCTCATCTGGGAGGTCGTTGATGAAAATAAGGAAGAGTGTTGGGCCCAGAATAGAGCCCTGTGGGACACCAGCATTCGTGCTGTAGGACGAAGAAGCACACCCATTCAGAACGACCTTCATTTTGCGGTTATTTAAGAAAGATTGGATTAGGTCAAGCAGGCAACCGGTAATACCATAACCGCATAGTTTGCATAGGAGGCCAGAGTGCCAAACCCTGTCAAAAGCCTTCTATAACCCGATTTTTTCGATTATCGATTTTTGATATTTATTGGGAATATCTCGACACAAAACCTAGCTAAGAACACTCACAGACGCTTATAGTACAACTGTGTAAATTTTCAAGAAAATCAGTTCAGCCATTTTGGAGTCTATAGGTAACAGACACACACACACACGCAGACAAAGTTCCATTTATAAATAAGTTTAGGGATATGGGATTCAACAGACATTAAAACTAACCTAAAAGAAGTGGATTTCCTAGATATCACACTCAACCTATGAAAAAGACACATACAAACCACACAGAAAATCTAATGACTAGCCACTTTACATATGCACATCTTCCAACCACAATGATCAAGCAGATCCCACAATCAATTAACTAAAGGTTATCTCATTTAATGAAACCAAAAAAGCTTATGAAACATCTTTTCTGTGAGATTTTCAATAGAAACAGTAAAATCGGATAGAGCTACACCAAGAAAAATACAAATAATAAAAATGCCCAACAAACCACCCACACAACTCAGACCCGCTTCTAACAGCAGAGTAAGAAAGTATGTCTGCTGAATATCAATTGCTTGGATATAATATACCAAGTCACTGAATAATCAGAAGATAATGAAGAAAACAATATAAATTGGAGTAACTGAAATATATTGAAAACAAACTATGCACACAAAATATCCTTTAAAAATAATAAATATATCAACAGCACAACATTTTCTAAACATAAACGGAAAATTAGAATTAAAAAATAGATTACATAAAAAATCTCATCAAATAAGAAAAAAAAGAACATCAAGCTACAACAATAAATACCAAAATTTAAAACTGACTGAAGAAGAAAAAAAAGAAAATCAAACTACAACAATAAATCCCCAAATTTAAAACTGACTGAAGAAAAAAAAAGAACATCAAGCTAAAACAATAAATCCCAAAATTTAAAACTGACTGAAGAAAATAAAAGAACATCAAGCTACAACAATAAATCCCAAAATTTAAAACTGCCTGAAGAAGAAAAAAACGAACATCAAGCTAAAACAATAAATCCCAAAATTTAAAACTGACTGAAGAAAAAAAAAGAACATCAAGCTACAACAATAAATCCCAAAATTTAAAACTGCCTGAAGAAGAAAAAAAGCACTTCATGCTACAACAATAAATCCCAAAATTTAAAACTGCCTAAAGAAGAAAAAAAAGAACATCAAGCTACAACAATAAATCCCAAAATTAAAAACTGACTGAAGAAAAAAAAAGAACATCAAGCTACAACAATAAATCCCAAAATTTAAAACTGACTGAAGAAAAAAAAAGAACATCAAGCTACAACAATAAATCCCCAAATTAAAAACTGACTGAAGAAAAAAAAGAACATCAAGCTACAACAATAAATCCCAAAATTTAAAACTGCCTGAAGAAGAAAAAAAAGAACATCAAGCTAAAACAATAAATCCCAAAATTAAAAACTGACTGAAGAAAAAAAAGAACATCAAGCTACAACAATAAATCCCAAAATTTAAAACTGCCTGAAGAAGAAAAAAAAGAACATCAAGCTACAACAATAAATCCCAAAATTAAAAACTGACTGAAGAAAAAAAAAGAACATCAAGCTACAACAATAAATCCCAAAATTTAAAACTGCCTGAAGAAGAAAAAAAAGAACATCAAGCTAAAACAATAAATCCCAAAATTTAAAACTGACTGAAGAAGAAAAAAGAACATCAAGCTACAACAATAAATCCCAAAATTAAAAACTGACTGAAGAAAAAAAAGAACATCAAGCTACAACAATAAATCCCAAAATTTAAAACTGCCTGAAGAAGAAAAAAAAGAACATCAAGCTACAACAATAAATCCCAAAATTTAAAACTGACTGAAGAAAAAAAAAGAACATCAAGCTACAACAATAAATCCCAAAATTAAAAACTGACTGAAGAAAAAAAAGAACATCAAGCTACAACAATAAATCCCAAAATTTAAAACTGCCTGAAGAAAAAAAAAGAACTTCATGCTACAACAATAAATCCCAAAATTTAAAACTGCCTGAAGAAGAAAAAGAACATCAAGCTACAACAATAAATCCCAAAATTTAAAACTGACTGAAGAAAAAAAAGAACATCAAGCTACAACAATAAATCCCAAAATTTAAAACTGCCTGAAGAAGAAAAAAAAGAACATCAAGCTACAACAATAACCTCAAATTTAAAACTGACTGAAGAAAAAAAAGAAACAAGCTACAACAATAAATCCCCAAATTTAAAACTGACTGAAGAAAAAAAGAACATCAAGCTACAACACAATCCCAAAATTTAAAACTGCCTGAAGAAGAAAAAGAACATCAAGCTACAACACAAATCCCAAAATTTAAAACTGACTGAAGAAAAAAAAGAACATCAAGCTACAACAATAAATCCCCAAATTTAAAACTGACTGAAGAAAAAAAGAACATCAAGCTACAACAATAAATCCCAAAATTTAAAAACTGCTCAAAGAAGAAAAAAAGAACATCAAGCTACAACAATAAATCCCCAAATTTTTAAAACTGACTGAAGAAAAAAAAAGAACATCAAGCTACACAATAAATCCCAAAATTTAAAACTGACTGAAGAAAAAAAAGAACATCAAGCTACAACAATAAATCCCAAAATTTAAAACTGCCTGAAGAAGAAAAAAAAGAACATCAAGCTACAACAATAAATCCCAAAAATTTAAAACTGACTGAAGAAAAAAAAGAACATCAAGCTACAACAATAAATCCCAAAATTTAAAACTGACTGAAGAAAAAGAACATCAAGCTACAACAATAAATCCCAAAATTTAAAACTGACTGAAGAAAAAAGAAACATCAAGCTACAACAATAAATCCCAAAATTTAAAACTGCCTGAAGAAGAAAAAAGAACATCAAGCTAAAACAATAAATCCCAAAATTTAAAACTGCCTGAAGAAGAAAAAAGAACATCAAGCTACAACAATAAATCCCAAAATTTAAAACTGCCTGAAGAAGAAAAAAAAAGAACATCAAGCTACAACAATAAATCCCAAAATTTAAAACTGACTGAAGAAAAAAAAGAACATCAAGCTACAACAATAAATCCCAAAATTTAAAACTGACTGAAGAAAAAAGAACATCAAGCTACAACAATAAATCCCAAAATTTAAAACTGCCTGAAGAAGAAAAAAGAACATCAAGCTACAACAATAAATCCCAAAATTTAAAACTGACTGAAGAAAAAAAAGAACATCAAGCTAAAACAATAAATCCCAAAATTTAAAACTGCCTGAAGAAGAAAAAAAAGAACATCAAGCTACAACAATAAATCCCAAAATTTAAAACTGCCTGAAGAAAAAAAAAAAGAACATCAAGCTACAACAATAAATCCCAAAATTTAAAACTGACTGAAGAAAAAAAGAACATCAAGCTACAACAATAAATCCCAAAATTTAAAAACTGCCTGAAGAAAAAAAAGAACATCAAGCTACAACAATAAATCCCAAAAATTTAAAACTGCCTGAAGAAAAAAAAAAGAACATCAAGCTACAACAATAAATCCCAAAATTTAAAACTGACTGAAGAAAAAAGAACATCAAGCTACAACAATAAATCCCAAAATTTAAAACTGCCTGAAGAAGAAAAAAAAGAACATCAAGCTACAACAATAAATCCCAAAATTTAAAACTGCCTGAAGAAGAAAAAAAAAAGAACATCAAGCTAAACAATAAATCCCAAAATTTAAAACTGCCTGAAGAAGAAAAAAAAGAACATCAAGCTACAACAATAAATCCCAAAATTTAAAACTGACTGAAGAAAAAAAAAAAAGAACATCAAGCTACAACAATAAATCCCAAAATTTAAAACTGCCTGAAGAAGAAAAAAGAACATCAAGCTACAACAATAAATCCCAAAATTTAAAACTGCCTGAAGAAAAAAAGAACATCAAGCTACAACAATAAATCCCAAAATTTAAAACTGCCTGAAGAAGAAAAAAAAGAACATCAAGCTAAAACAATAAATCCCAAAATTTAAAACTGCCTGAAGAAGAAAAAAAAAAGAACATCAAGCTACAACAATAAATCCCAAAATTTAAAACTGCCTGAAGAAGAAAAAAAGAACATCAAGCTAAAACAATAAATCCCAAAATTTAAAACTGCCTGAAGAAGAAAAAAAGAACATCAAGCTACAACAATAAATCCCAAAATTAAAAACTGCCTGAAGAAAAAAAAGAACATCAAGCTACAACAATAAATCCCAAAATTTAAAACTGCCTGAAGAAGAAAAAAGAACATCAAGCTACAACAATAAATCCCAAAATTAAAAACTGACTGAAGAAAAAAAGAACATCAAGCTACAACAATAAATCCCAAAATTTAAACTGCCTGAAGAAGAAAAAAAGAACATCAAGCTACAACAATAAATCCCAAAATTTAAAACTGACTGAAGAAAAAAGAACATCAAGCTACAACAATAAATCCCAAAATTAAAAACTGACTGAAGAAAAAAAAGAACATCAAGCTACAACACAAATCCCAAAATTTAAAACTGCCTGAAGAAGAAAAAAAAAGAACATCAAGCTACAACAATAAATCCCAAAATTTAAAACTGACTGAAGAAAAAAAGAACATCAAGCTACAACAATAAATCCCAAATTTAAAACTGCCTAAAGAAGAAAAAAAAGAACATCAAGCTAAAACAATAAATCCCAAAATTTAAAACTGCCTGAAGAAAAAAAGAACTTCATGCTACAACAATAAATCCCAAAATTTAAAACTGCCTGAAGAAGAAAAAAAAGAACATCAAGCTACAACAATAAATCCCAAAATTAAAACTGACTGAAGAAAAAAAAAAGAACATCAAGCTACAACAATAAATCCCAAAATTTAAAACTGCCTGAAGAAAAAAAAAAAGAACATCAATCTACAACACAAATCCCAAAATTTTAAAACTGACTGAAGAAAAAAAAGAAACATCAAGCTACAACAATAAATCCCAAAATTTAAAACTGACTGAAGAAAAAAAAGAACATCAAGTTACAACAATAAATTAAAATTTAAAAACTGCCTGAAGAAGAAAAAAAAAAGAACATCAAGCTAAAAACAATAAATCCCAAAATTTAAAACTGACTGAAGAAGAAAAAAAAGAACATCAAGCTAAAACAATAAATCCCAAAATTTAAAACTGCCTGAAGAAGAAAAAGAACATCAAGCTACAACAATAAATCCCAAAATTTAAAACTGCCTGAAGAAGAAAAAGAACATCAAGCTAAAACAATAAATCCCAAAATTTAAAACTGCCTGAAGAAGAAAAAAGAACATCAAGCTACAACAATAAATCCCAAAATTTAAAACTGCCTGAAGAAAAAAGAACATCAAGCTACAACAATAAATCCCAAAATTCTAAACTGCCTGAAGAAGAAAAAAAGAACATCAAGCTACAACAATAAATCCCAAAATTTAAACTGCCTGAAGAAAAAAAAAAGAACATGCTACAACAATAAATCCCAAAATTTAAAACTGACTGAAGAAAAAAAGAACATCAAGCTACAACAATAAATCCCAAAATTTAAAACTGCCTGAAGAAAAAAAAAAGAACATCAAGCTACAACAATAAATCCCAAAATTTAAAACTGACTGAAGAAAAAAAAAAGAACATCAAGCTACAACAATAATCCCAAAATTTAAAACTGACTGAAGAAAGAACATCAAGCTACAACAATAAATCCCAAAATTTAAAACTGCCTAAAGAAATGAAGAAAAAAAAAAAAGAACATCAAGCTACAACAATAAATCCCAAAATTTAAAACTGACTGAAGAAAAAAAAGAACATCAAGCTACAACAATAAATCCCAAAATTTAAAACTGCCTGAAGAAGAAAAAGAACATCAAGCTACAACAATAAATCCCAAAATTTAAAACTGCCTGAAGAAGAAAAAAAAGAACATCAAGCTAAAACAATAAATCCCAAAATTTAAAACTGCCTGAAGAAGAAAAAAAAGAACATCAAGCTACAACAATAAATCCCAAAATTTAAAACTGCCTGAAGAAGAAAAAAAGAACATCAAGCTAAAACAATAAATCCCAAAATTTAAAACTGCCTGAAGAAGAAAAAAAGAACATCAAGCTACAACAATAAATCCCAAAATTTAAAACTGCCTGAAGAAAAAAAAAAAAGAACATCAAGCTACAACAATAAATCCCAAAATTTAAAACTGACTGAAGAAAAAAAGAACAGCAAGCTACAACAATAAATCCCAAAATTTAAAACTGACTGAAGAAGAAAAAAAGAACATCAAGCTAAAACAATAAATCCCAAAATTTAAAACTGCCTGAAGAAGAAAAAAAAGAACATCAAGCTACAACAATAAATCCCAAAATTTAAAACTGCCTGAAGAAGAAAAAAAAAAGAACATCAAGCTAAAACAATAAATCCCAAAATTTAAAACTACCTGAAGAAGAAAAAAAAAGAACATCAAGCTAAAACAATAAATCCCAAAATTTAAAACTGACTGAAGAAAAAAAAGAACATCAAGCTACAACAATAAATCCCAAAATTTAAAACTGCCTGAAGAAGAAAAAAGAACATCAAGCTACAACAATAAATCCCAAAATTTAAAACTGCCTGAAGAAGAAAAAAGAACATCAAGCTAAAACAATAAATCCCAAAATTTAAAACTGACTGAAGAAAAAAAAGAACATCAAGTTACAACAATAAATCCCAAAATTTAAAACTGCCTGAAGAAGAAAAAAAAGAACATCAAGCTAAAACAATAAATCTCAAAATTTAAAACTGACTGAAGAAGAAAAAAAGAAAATCAAGCTACAACAATAAATCCCAAAATTTAAAACTGCCTGAAGAAGAAAAAGAACATCAAGCTACAACAATAAATCCCAAAATTTAAAACTGCCTGAAGAAGAAAAAAAGAACATCAAGCTAAAACAATAAATCCCAAAATTTAAAACTGACTGAAGAAAAAAGAACATCAAGTTACAACAGTAAATCCCAAAATTTAAAACTGCCTGAAGAAGAAAAAAAGAACATCAAGCTACAACAATAAATCCCAAAATTTAAAACTGCCTGAAGAAGAAAAAAGAACATCCAAACTACAACAATAAATCCCAAAATTTAAAACTGACTGAAGAAAAAAAAGAACATCAAGCTACAACAATAATTCCCAAAATTTAAAACTGCCTGAGAAGAAGAAAAAAAGAACATCAAGCTACAACAATAAATCCCAAAATTTAAAACTGCCTGAAGAAGAAAAAGAACATCAAGCTGAAACAATAAATCCCAAAATTTAAAACTACCTGAAAGAAGAAAAAAGAACATCAAGCTAAAACAATAAATCCCAAAATTTAAAACTGACTGAGGAAAAAAAAGAACATCAAGCTACAGCAATAAATCCCAAAATTTAAAACTGCCTGAAGAAGAAAAAAAGAACATCAAGCTAAAACAATAAATCCCAAAGAATTTAAAACTGCCTGAAGAAGAAAAAAAGAACATCAAGCTAAAACAATAAATCCCAAAATTTAAAACCTTTGACTGAAGAAAAAAAAAGAACATCAAGTTACAACAATAAATCCCAAAATTTAAAACTGCCTGAAGAAGAAAAAAAGAACATCAAGCTAAAACAATAAATCCCAAAATTTAAAACTGACTGAAGAAGAAAAAAAGAACATCAAGCTACAACAATAAATCCCAAAATTTAAAACTGACTGAAGAAGAAAAAAAGAACATCAAGCTACAACAATAAATCCCAAAATTTAAAACTGCCTGAAAGAAGAAGAAAAAAAGAACATCAAGCTACAACAATAAATCCCAAAATTTAAAACTGACTGAAGAAAAAAAAAAGAACATCAAGCTACAACAATAAATCCCAAAATTTAAAACTGACTGAAGAAGAAAAAAAAGAACATCAAGCTAAAACAATAAATCCCAAAATTTAAAACTGACTGAAGAAAAAAAAGAACATCAAGCTACAACAATAAATCCCAAAATTTAAAACTGCCTGAAAGAAAAAAAAAGAACATGAAAGCTAAAACAATAAATCCCAAAATTTAAAACTGACTGAAGAAAAAAAAAAGAACATCAAGCTACAACAATAAATCCCAAAATTTAAAACTGCCTGAAGAAAAAAAAAAGAACATCAAGCTACAACAATAAATCCCAAAATTTGAAACTGACTGAAGAAGAAAAAAAAGAAAATCAAGCTACAACAATAAATCCCAAAATTTAAAACTGCCTGAAGAAGAAAAAAGAACATCAAGCTACAACAATAAATCCCAAAATTTAAAACTGCCTGAAGAAAGAAAAAAAAAGAACATCAAGCTAAAACAATAAATCCCAAAATTTAAAACTGCCTGAAGAAGAAAAAAAGAACATCAAGCTAAAACAATAAATCCCAAAATTTAAAACTGACTGAAGAAAAAAAGAACATCAAGTTACAACAATAAATCCCAAAATTTAAAACTGCCTGAAGAAGAAAAAAAGAACATCAAGCTAAAACAATAAATCCCAAAATTTAAAACTGACTGAAGAAGAAAAAAAGAACATCAGAAAACTACAACAATAAATCCCAAAAATTTAAAACTGCCTGAACAAGAAAAAAAAAGAACATCAAGCTACAACAATAAATCCCAAAATTTAAAACTGCCTGAAGAAGAAAAAAAAGAACATCAAGCTAAAACAATAAATCCCAAAATTTAAAACTGACTGAAGAAAAAAAAAGACATCAAGTTACAACAATAAATCCCAAAAAAATTTAAAACTGCCTGAAGAAGAAAAAAAAAAAGAACATCAAGCTAAAACAATAAATCCCAAAATTTAAAACTGACTGAAGAAGAAAAAAAAAAGAACATCAAAAAACTTACAACAATAAATCCCAAAATTTAAAACTGCCTGAAGAAGAAAAAAAAGAACATCAAGCTACAACAATAAATCCCAAAATTTAAAACTGCCTGAAAGAAGAAAAAAAAGAACATCAAGCTACAACAATAAATCCCAAAATTTAAAACTGACTGAAGAAAAAAAAAGAACATCAAGCTACAACAATAAATCCCAAAATTTAAAACAATGAAGAAAAAAAAATAACATCAAGCTACAACAATAAATCCCAAAATTTAAAACTGCCTGAAGAAGAAAAAAAAAGAACATCAAGCTAAAACAATAAACCTAAAATTTAAAACTGACTGAAGAAAAAAAGAACATCAAGCTACAACAATAAATCCCAAAATTTAAAACTGACTGAAGAAAAAAAGAACATCAAGCTACAACAATAAATCCCAAAATTTAAAACTGCCTGAAGAAGAAAAAGAACATCAGTTTAAAACAATAAATCCCAAAATTTAAAACTGACTGAAGAAAAAAAAGAACATCAAGCTAAAACAATAAATCCCAAAATTTAAAACTGCCTGAAGAAGAAAAAAAAAAAGAACATCAAGCTAAAACATTGCCAAATCCCAAAATTTAAAACTGACTGAAGAAAAAAACAACATCAAGCTACAACAATAAATCCCAAAATTCTAAAACTGCCTGAAGAAGAAAAAAAAGAACATCAAGCTAAAACAATAAATCCCAAAATTTAAAACTGACTGAAGAAAAAAGAACATCAAGCTACAACAATAAATCCCAAAATTTAAAAACTGACTGAAGAAAAAAAGAACATCAAGCTACAACAATAAATCCCAAAATTTAAAACTGACTGAAGAAAAAAAAAGAACATCAAGCTACAACAATAAATCCCAAAATTTAAAACTGCCTGAAGAAGAAAAAGAACATCAAGCTAAAACAATAAATCCCAAAATTTAAAACTGACTGAAGAAAAAAAGAACACTAAGCTACAACAATGAATCCCAAAATTTAAAACTGACTGAAGAAAAAAAGAACATCAAGCTACAACAAATAATCCCAAAATTTAAAACTGCCTGAAGAAGAAAAAAAAGAACATCAAGCTAAAACAATAAATCCCAAAATTTAAAACTGACTGAAGAAAAAAAAAAGAACATCAAGCTACAACAATAAATCCCAAAATTTAAAACTTGCTGAAGAAGAAAAAAAAGAACATCAAGCTAAAACAATAAATCCCAAAATTTAAACTGACTGAAGAAAAAAAGAACATCAAGCTAGAAACAATAAATCCCAAAATTAAAACTGCCTGAAGAAGAAAAAAAGAACATCAAGCTACAACAATAAATCCCAAAATTTAGAAACTGCCTGAAGAAGAAAAAAGAACATCAAGCTAAAACAATAAATCCTAAAATTTTAAAACTGCCTGAAGAAAAAAAAGAACATCAAGCTACAACAATAAATCCCAAAATTTAAAACTGACTGAAGAAAAAAAAAGAACATCAAGCTACAACAATAATCCCAAAATTTAAAACTGCCTGAAGAAGAAAAAAAGAACATCAAGCTAAAACAATAAATCCCAAAATTTAAAACTGACTGAAGAAAAAAAAGAACATCAAGCTACACAATAAATCCCAAAATTTAAAACTGCCTGAAGAAGAAAAAAAAAGAACATCAAGCTAAAACAATAAATCCCAAAATTTAAACCACCGAAGAAAAAAACAACATCAAGCTACAACAATAAATCCCAAAATTTAAAACTGCCTGAAGAAGAAAAAAAGAAACATCAAGCTAAAACAATAAATCCCAAAATTTAAAACTGACTGAAGAAAAAAAGAACATCAAGCTACAACAATAAATCCCAAAATTTAAAACTGACTGAAGAAAAAAGAACATCAAGCTACAACAATAAATCCCAAAATTTAAAAACTGACTGAAGAAAAAAAGAACATCAAGCTACAACAATAAATCCCAAAATTTAAAACTGCCTGAAGAAGAAAAAAAGGAACATCAAGCTAAAACAATAAATCCCAAAATTTAAAACTGACTGAAGAAAAAGAACATCAAGCTACAACAATGAATCCCAAAATTAAAACTGACTGAAGAAAAAAAGAACATCAAGCTACAACAATAAATCCCAAAATTTAAAACTGCCTGAAGAAGAAAAAAAGAACATCAAGCTAAAACAATAAATCCCAAAATTTAAAACTGACTGAAGAAAAAAAAGAACATCAAGCTACAACAATAAATCCCAAAATTTAAAACTTGCTGAAGAAGAAAAAAAGAACATCAAGCTAAACAATAAATCCCAAAATTTAAAACTGACTGAAGAAAAAAGAACATCAAGCTAGAACAATAAATCCCAAAATTTAAAACTGCCTGAAGAAGAAAAAGAACATCAAGCTACAACAATAAATCCCAAAATTTAAAACTGCCTGAAGAAGAAAAAAAAAGAACATCAAGCTAAAACAATAAATCCCAAAATTTAAAACTGCCTGAAGAAGAAAAAAAAGAACATCAAGCTACAACAATAAATCCCAAAATTTAAAACTGACTGAAGAAAAAAAGAACATCAAGCTACAACAATAAATCCCAAAATTTAAAACTGCCTGAAGAAGAAAAAGAACATCAAGCTACAACAATAAATCCACCAAAACTGCCCAGTTAAAGAAAAAAGAACATCAAGCTACAACAATAAATCCCAAAATTTAAAACTGCCTGAAGAAGAAAGAAAAGAACATCAAGCTAAAACAATAAATCCCAAAATTTAAAACTGCCTGAAGAAGAAAAAAAAAGAACATCAAGCTAAAACAATAAATCCCAAAATTTAAAACTGACTGAAGAAAAAAAGAACATCAAGCTACAACAATAAATCCCAAAATTTAAAACTGCCTGAAGAAGAAAAAAGAACATCAAGCTACAACAATAAATCCCAAAATTTAAAACTGCCTGAAGAAGAAAAAGAACATCAAGCTAAAACAATAAATCAAAATTTAAAACTGACTGAAGAAAAGAACATCAAGTTACAACAATAAATCCCAAAATTTAAAATTGTCTGAAGAAGAAAAATATAGACTTAAAAACAAATTTGTAAATATATGATCAGAACTTATTTCAAAATAGAGAGAATGACATGCAAATATATACAATGCATATACTGTAACATATCATGTAAAATGTACACCAAAACTGTCAGAATTTAAAATAACATTAAAAATTAATTTTTGATTTATTTGACTTTGTAGACAAAGCTAAAATTTTAAACTAAACAAGATAGATCCAGAAAAACAAATTAAATAAAAAAATCAAAATGAGAAAAATAAATGAAAATCTAAAAATAAATAAAATAAATCTAAATAAGTCAAATAAATAAAAAATTAATTTTTAATGCTATTTTAATTCTGACAGTTTTGGTGTACATTTTACATGATATGGATTAGAATTTAATACCCTCAGGATTTTTTTTGTTTTTTGTATAATTTCTATTTCTTCTGGAATGTGAGCTTTCAGTGCATAAGAATCTTAGTGCAGCCAGATTTTAAATTTTAGGTATCTCCCTCTTTTGCACATTGGATGCCATACATTAACAGGGTAAATAATTCCAGTGATAATTAATTTTTTTTTTTTTTAAATCATATCACCCCGAGCAAGGCGGTAACGCCACTGATGTGCAGGGGGCTACATAGGATTGAAAAGATTGGAAAAGAGAAAACCGGGAACCGCATCCTAAACAGGAAACAAGGGATGAGCCTCTTCACTTGTTCAATAGACGTGGGTGGAGTGTGAACCAGGTGATAGTTCAGTCTATCTACTCCAATTGAAAAAAAAAAGTGAGAAGATTGGAAGAGAAAACCGGAAACCGCATCCTAAACAGAAAACAAGGGATGAGCCTCTTCACCTATTCAATAGACGTGGTTTCAGTGTGAACCAGGCGATTGTTTAGTCTATCTACTCCAATTTAAGAAAAGAAGGTATGAAACTTATTAAATCTAGAGTGTAGCTCTGAATTTCCTTGTGTGTGTGTGTGTGTGTGTGTGTGTGTGTAAATGGGTATTTCTTTAAAAACAAGTCAAAATTTTATAATACTATTTGACCATTACAGTCTTCAGTGTATTTTGAAAGCTCAAACTAATAAAAATAAATAAAACTAAAGCATTTATGAAATCATAAATACTGCTGAATTTAATAAAGTATTTTTGCAAAAATCACTTTTACCTATGTTTTGATTAAATATTATATACCATCCAAAATTGGTACTAAACAGTTTAGCAATGGCTCTTAGCTTACATGAGGACTAATTTCAGATTTCTTAGGATTTGCAAGTGTTACAGCCCAGCCGTCAAAGTAGCCATTATCAGCTGGCATTTTATAGTTCAGTGCATTTTATGTCCATTAACAAAAGAAAAGCCCAGTCATTGATTTTTCTTTTCCTGTTTATAAGCATACCATTTCATACAGCATTGTACAGTGATCGACTTTGTAAAGGTTAATGGTTTCTTTTGACCTTACACCTTCAATATCAGAGCAGACGGATGCTATATCTCAAATGCAGACGGTCAATAACTCATTTTTATGTGATTGGTGAAACTGCAGATCAATAGCAACAGTGCGGTCAATCAATTTGCTGGAAAACTATCTATCATATAATACAAATGTCATTATGGACAAAATGGTGGCCATAATAGACTAAATGGCGTTGATTATGGACAAAACGACTGTCTTATAATGACATTTAGAAGTGTTTGGCTGCAGTTTTGTGCCAATTCTTTATTCCATAGAAGAATGGCCAGTCATTTACCTGTTGATGTCTGAGAGGTTTGTAGAAGTATTTACTGTTTAGCTTCATCCAAAGAAAGCTGCATTTAATAAAACATTAACAGCAATAAACAGCTTACAAGACCAAACACTGACAGCTACAATGACAGTCTTTTCATATCGTTTTTATCCCATTTACATGTGCACAGCAGATTGCTATGACAAAAAAATGAACGTTTCAAAGTTATAAAGTTGAAATGTGAAACCTGGATTTTAAAAACAATGGTGATTTTGTTTTTCACTCTTGGGTGTTTTATGGGTTAGAATTCAGACATTTATTTTCAGTAAAATGCACAAAAGTAATTTTTTTACTTCAATAATTATTAAGTAAAAGAGAATTTTTCACTGTGCTATTAGGGAATTAAGATATTATTAACATATTTCATTGCTTTTATTTCTAATCCTTTCCAAGACTGTGAAGTAGACTAATATATGGAATATCATTAAGTAGAACTGATAAAAAAATTTAATTTTGGTTAATTTTATGAAACAAAATTAACTTTCCAATCATTTTGATATTTTTATCTTGGGCAGAAAAAAAAAGCACCAGTCTGCAAAGGTTTCTTGATCATAACTAACCTGCAAACATAGATCACCACAAAGGATTGAAAATCAAGTGATGCTTAATTTTTTTTAATTTCATTTTATCAACATTAGCACATATGAATCATTATTAAAAAGGTTTCATCTGTTCTATAAAATAAATTCCCCACCTCATCTATGGTTATCCCTAATTAAAACAATAGACATGCATATAGCAGCTTTCTTTGAATACCCCAGGAACTAACTTTCAAAATTGGATCAAAAAATAAGACCCTTAGAGAGACTTACACTTTATTTAGAGGTCGTTTAAGGTCTGTTTCACTTTAGGATAAAGGTCTTTATCACTTTGCAAAATTTTCAGGGATTTAAATATTTTATAAATTCATGCTTTTTTTCTACTACTCATCATTTTTGCTTTGGCTCTTACTATTACAACTTCATTTCACCCTTAAAAAAATTCAAAGTCAAATAAATCTTCTCCATATTATTTATTATAAACAAGCAAAACATATCATTGGCTTGGAATTAATATATATAGAATTATTTCTATAAACATCTGTAAATGGAGAGAGAAATAGAGAATTATGTATATGTATAGTTATTAAGTGGATATAGGTATGTGGCCGAGTTTGGAATGTTCCCTATATGGCAATGAGATGATGTTATCGGTTTGAAGGAGGTAATCATAGTGTGAAACACCTCTGAAAAGTGATTGAAAACTATACTAAGAGTTGACCCAAGCCATGTGAGTAAAATTGGGTAGAAGAACTCTTTGAGAGCTAACAATGGTTGTGTGAACACAAAGTCCTAAGTCATTGTGACAGGTTTGAGCATGCTGGCCTTGTTTAGATTTGTTTACACTAGATAACGTACACTCTCCCAGAAACTGTAACTATGGTCTGCTCAATATAATTACAGTATTAAAGGGCAGGTGAGATGTGTTGGTGTTGAACAAGCAAAACTGTGAATAAGCATCCTTGGATACAAGTGGCCAGCCATCCATTAAGTGGATTCAATAAACATTCTGCAAATACAGACTGTGATGGGTAAATTGTCAACCTTATTTTATATTCTTAATTTGGCACATGTACATTGCTTTTGTCAACTACTAAGTATAGTTGGTCAGTTGGGCATTGTCTGTGAGAAAAAGCGCCCCATGACACAATTCACTCCACCAGAAATTTGGAAACGGCATGTTATACTGCTTGATATACATGCTGAAAGCTCCAATACAAACATTTCAGAGTGTTTGGGTGTCAATCTGAGGACAGTGCAGAGAATATGGAAAGCATTGGATGAGTCTAGATGGTGATTATGAAGATACAGCAACTCAGAAAACTCACTCTGATCATTCCAATAAGAAAAGAACACCCAAATTTGTTGGCAAGGGCCTCAAACTCAACACAGAAGACCTGGGGTGATAGTGCTTCCCTGGGTCAAGTGGATGGCTCCTGGAAGACCCTATGCCTGTTAATATGTCTTTGCACAATGCCACACATGCAGAAAAACCTAGACAATTTCTGTGACCACATCACCTGGCTACTTAACTCCCAACACTGCAACCCCCTCTTGATTATTATGTGTGGGCTGCAGTTGAGCGAGAGACAAACAAAACTCTTTTAAACACCGAAGATGAACTGAAGGCAAAGATTATGATAGCATTCATCAAGAAAAAGACATTCCAGAGGAGTTGCAGGAAATTCAGAAGTTGTCTGTGATGCTGTGGTTGAAGTCAATGACAATTTTATTGAATAAGTTTACTCTTTAGTATTTCAAGATATTTTTGAGTAATTTTGATAAACATCTGTTAAAATGCCAGCATTATTTTCGATTTTGAATAATTTAGACAATTTATCCATCGCACCCTATATACAGCAGCATTCTTAAATGCCCACATTTTAATATAAAATTCAGTTTCTATCAACAAATACCCCAATATTGACCACAGTTTGTTAAAAATATAGAAAATTTTAAATTATTACTAGCAGTATAGCCCGGTGTTGCTCGGGTGTAATGAAAGCTTTAAAACTAATCCATGATCCTGGACCTCAGACTATTTGGATGTTGGCACAAAAGATTAAAAAGCAATAGTTGTTTCCAGTTAAAGTGAAACTGTAGACTGAAAGAAAAATGAATGGATGTAAGTCAAATTTTGATTTCCTGGTATCGATATCAAATACGTTTTTTCATCGGAAACTGAATTTTGAAGGCTAAATAAGTTCTCTGAGCAAATGGTACCATGGCTGAGACTAAGAACTACAATTATACCTACTTTGAGCCAAACCCGAAGCAAAAACTAAAATAAAAGGGCTGAAAAAATACAGACATACAGACAGATAAACAGACACACACACAAATGCCTTATATATATATATATATATATAATCAATTTTCTGCACTATTGTAAGAACTGCAACCTTGAAACTTCTGAATATCATTTCTTATGTTTTTGTCTATAAGTGTATCAAATTTGATTAAAATCGGACCACTCCTTCCATAACCCGATTTTTTCGATTATCAATTTTTGATATTTATCGGGGTTACCTTGACACAAAACCTAGCTAAGAACACTCGTAGATGCTTATAGTACAACTGTGTAAATTTTCAAGAAAATAGGTTCAGCCGTTTCGGAGTCAATAGGTAACAGACACACACACACACGCAGACACACACACACACACACACACACACACACACACACACACACACACACACACGCAGACACACACACACACACACACGCACACACGCAGACACACACACACACACGCAGACACACACACACACACACACACACACACACACACACACAAAGTTCCATTTATAAATAAGCTTAGATTTAGGTTTAGATTAGATTTAGATACTGAATATTCTGTTTACGTTGTTCAGACAAATGTCCAACTTTAGTGTCACAATCACAATGTTTTGGCCTTTGTACACAGGCTTTCTTCAGGTAATATTTGTTTGAATTTCATACTGAACCCAGAATAGTCAATTTTTATGTTGGTATTTCTGAAGATTGGTTTGACAACGTTTTTGTAGATATTCTTCCCATATTTATCTCCTGAAATGAACTAACATATAGCATTCAAATTCCTGAGTAACTGAGAGTCTGTTTGATTTTCTCAACCCACTGCTTGCAAATATCATGACAAGGTTTGGCGAAGGTAAAGTTATTTTCTCCACAGTTTGTTGTCACCCTGCAAATCATGAGAATTAATGCAAAAGCTGTCATTTTTATTTTGTTCCTTTTTTCGTTCCATAGTAGTTTTTTAAACCAATCTTCAGAAATGCCAACCTAAGATTGACTATTCTGTGTTTAGTTTAAAATTCAAGCAAATATCAGCTGAAAAGGGTCAGAGCATACAACAACCAAAACAAATGTGACAGTAAAGCTGAGGACAACTGTTACAATACCTCATCTCAAAAATATAGACAAAATATTAATGATAACTGTAACATCATTCTTCATATAAGTAATTTTGAGTATCCGAGATATAAATTTTACAAGGTACTAGAGTTACTTCATGGGTACATTCAAGATGGTCAGAGACTTGCAGCTGATCTCTCCTCTGACAGATCTAACAGCTCAATGGTGTATGAAAAATTGGCTTGTAACTTTTAATACCTCAAAAACCAAGGTAGTGCCATTCTATCATCACCATTCAAATCCTGTTTTCTTCAATCAAAAGCATGGTTGCATTCTCATTAAGGCTATATGTTTTGAAGGTCTACAGTATCTGAAGTAAAATTCAGACCTGAAGTATATATCTCATATATAATCCATTGCTAAATAAACTGGGAAAATGATTGGTTTAAAAGTACTTGCCTGCTATGGTTTCTTTTTACAAGAAGCAAATTAAACCAAAAATGGAATATCTTTGCCATATCTGACTTGGAACTGCTCAATTCTTACTTACACAAAAGTTCAACATTACAAACCTATCACTATTTTTATGGCAAATGTTCAGATAAGCTCCTTTCTTTGCTTCCACATTTACAGATAATGCTCCTTCCAAGGAATCAAATCACCCTCAGTTTCAATTAGTTTTTCCCCACATGTGGAAACAGGTTCCCATGAGGTTGCTTCCCTGAATGCTAAAACCTCTTAAAGTAAAGAGTCAATCCTTATTTCCTTAACCTTATAATCCTCACTTTTTACAACTTTCTCTTTCATTCATATCATAAACCACTTTCATCATAAACCACTTTCATCATAAACCACTTTCATCATAAACCATTTTCATCATAAATCACTTTCATCATAAACCACTTTCATCATAAACCACTTTCATCATAAACCATTTTCATCATTACCATTTTAACAGTAACCCTTTGAGTGACCCTCAAGCCTTGTGTGTCAAAAGAGAAAGTCACTTACCACAAAATAGGGCATGTGTTCTCTACGATATACTGAAAACAAAATCAAAATAAAAGTAAGTTAGTGGCAGCTTTAAATGTATCTTGGATTTACAAATGTTGTTTGGCCTCTCCACCTGTCAACCAATGAAAAAGAGTTGTTCCCTAAATAAAGGTAGTTGGTGCTCTTGAACTGGAGAGCAATTTATTTTGAGTAAGTGACTGTGAGTATTGCTCTGTAAATTGAATTTCAGACAATTTATGTGTACTGGAATTTTTGACATTGAACTGTGATTTGTGATTTTGATATTTCTTTCTGCCCCTAGATCTTTGAGTTTGGACTTGCAATTTGTTCATTTCCTTTTGAAACTGACTTGCCATATCAATTTCTGGACATCTTATACTAAGTGAAGTTTAGTATGTTAGAAAAAAACAAATTTTTAGTCTTCTATGACTGTAGAGTGTTTGTTATACATAGAGCATGCAACACGATGAATGCAGGTTCAAAGGGTTTTAAGACAATCATCCAGAAAAGCTAAAAGAAACATGATAAGCATAAAAGCATTTTAAGTGTTTGCAACAAGATTAGGATATATCCTATCAAGAAAGGTTTCATTTTTACTCATAAACTCCAAAGCATAACCACATTAACCCCCACAACTAAACCTGCTTAAACAACATATACATTTTACACAGTTTTTCATCTATTTGAAAGAGCTGGTAATATTAGTCAGATGACAATGTGGCAGGGTGCTAGTATCTCACTAGTCAATGGCATTGATCTCTGGTGCAAAATAGGTGTTTTAACCAATACCATAGAAACAATCAATTGCACCTTTGTTGATTAAAAATTCAGTCAATTGCCATGCATGACACACGCTTGGGCAGTTATCTCTTTCAAGACAAGACTGACTAGGCGGGAGATTTTGCTGCAGTAGGTTGTCATTACTTTATGCAGTAGACCAATTGCCAACCAAGTCTATAAAACCCAATCTGTCCTGCTATTTAACCCAAATGTGGAGGAAGAAAGAATGGATTAATACTTTTCCGAAGGCTATTTTTGTGCATAAGTGAATGAAATGAATTCAACCAGAATTTGAACTTTGCTCTTTGATTTCTCCTTTATTTGATTTAATAATGAATAGTTTTTCATATAAACATAATGAACATGGTTCATTTAAGGACTTACATGTTTTAGTTTCTTTTAGAATTTTCCACTTTATTGTGGGTGGGGTTTTTTGTTTCCTTTAGGTACCAGTGATATTTTGATAGGGATGTTCTATTTTTATATACTACTACACACATCATAATTATAAAACTACATAGAATACAGTATATACTGTGAAATACGCTGACTGATTAGTTGAATTGTAAATCAGGATGTAATTTGATATTATGGTCCCTTTTCTTGGGTGGTTATCTAACTTGTCAGTTGTTGGTGCTACAATTTGTGCATCACCCGTGAAAGTCTGTAGTTTTCCCATATTTCTATAGTAAGAGATAAAAAAAACAATTGCTACCACAGTTATAAATCATCCCAAATTTCAGGCCACTACATTAATTAGATGACCAGTGTCTGTGCTCCATGGCTGCCACAGATACACCACCATTTTACCTATTGCATATATATCATCTGGTTAAATTTATTTCTATAATTAGTAGAGAGTGAGACCATCCAATGCACTGCTTTGTCTAATATTCTTCCATGTCAGTTAGATTACTCTATATAGCACAGTGATTATTAGCATGAAAACTTTGAACTGAGTTCAAATTCCAGCTGATGTTACCTTCACTTTTGCACAAATACCCTTGGGAAAGGCATGAATCCCTTTATTTCCTCCAATCTATGGGTTAAATACCAAGGCAGAATGGAATTTCAAGTTTTTGTTAGCAACCAATCGAGGAGAAAGAAAATTTTGAATTCCAACCTGAGAGGACCAGTTTCAAGACTCATGGCACCCTTCATAAATTTCTCTATTATCAATTGTTCTGAAAATATGGGTGGTTCTACACAAGTGTTTACCACTATAATCAAACAATCAAGTGTATGTGTGAGTAGTCTAGGGGTCCAGTTCTAAAATTGAACTGTTAGGCCCATCATCAAATATGGTGAAAGAGTCTATGGCTCCCTCTAATATATATATATATAATTATGTAGTTATGAATTAATTGTACATTGCAACACTGAAATTTCTATGTTTCGAGATAGATTCTCATCATCAGGCAATGTTGATGTTGGTTGAGCAGATGATTTACATTTAAATGACAAAAACCTTTGGTTTGCTGTGTATGTATGTGGGAAGGTATAAAATTTACGCATGTGTCTCTTTTGACTAATCAGAGCGAAAATTCATTTTGGGATTTGGCCCTAAAGAATACATACTAACCAACTTTTTCTCTTTTTTCCTCCTTCGTCCTACCCTTTTCCCTTGTTTCTCTTCCCTCCTTAACAGTCAAGATGTTAACCTGCCTTTAACATTATCTTATCATTTTCCCTTTTTTATCTTTTTTTTCCTCTCTTCTCCCTTCAGTTTTATTGCTTTTGATGTAATATTCTCATTCAGTACCAATGCTATATTTTCCTTAAGCACCCATTGGTTATATGCATGTTATTCCATTTAGATTTTATCCATTTTCTAACGTGAAAAATTTGCAATGTCTACAAATGACATTTATCCCATTGCGTTTATTTAATAGATTTTTATTCTTAAATGATTTAATAATAAATAGTTTTTTGTATAAACATAATGAACATAATTCATTTAAGGATTTCCATGTTTTAGCTTCTTTTAGAATTTTCCACTTTATTGTGGGTGTTTTTTGTTTTTTTTGTTTCCTTTAGGTACCAGTGATATTTTTATAGGGATGTTCTATTTTTATATATATATAATGTGTGTGTTTATCTTCTTTTTCAAGAGAAACTGAATGATGAGATTTTCAACATCCTCATTTCAGCACCAATTTTCACTATTCAGACAAAATAATATTATTTCTTTGACCAATTTTAATCTGAAAAAAAAATGTCACTAGAGTTATGGACTGATTAAATTCAGCGTCTGGAAAGAAATACTGAACTTTTTTTTATCCACTTGGTTGTCAGAGATATTTTAGTAAATAACCACACAGCTTCTGCTGGAAAGGTATAAATGTCAACTTGGATTCCTTATGTCTTCAAGAAAAGGATCTTGTTAATACAAATAAAACTAATTGAAGAATAAATGTCTCTGCTAAAAATGACAGCTGTCTTGTCAAATATTCAAAATTTATCTAAGAAAATTCCCAAATAACATTTTCAAAGTTTCCCCTCATAAATACACTTATAATAATTAAGAATAAAACTACAAGTCAAATCAGTTTCTTCTTTGAATGTTCCTGGATAATCTTCAGATCATTTTCTCAATCAATTATTAATTTCAAGAGTGTCAGACGAAAAAAAATTTGGTCTTTTTTTTTCTTCTATTTTAGAAAATGAGTTTTAAATTAATTAAAACTAACTTCAAGAAGCAATTTTCAAAGAGTCTTCAAATTGGACACCTTGAAATTGCTCTGTGTCGAAAGAAATTAAAAGTTGATTCACTTTTATTTCAATGACAAAGCATTTGTCTTCATTGCTTTTGTTTCCTCGACTTGCAGAGGTGTTCATAGGCCAAAGTGAAAGCCAGATGCAATGGTCAGTCAGTAAGCCTAATTCAAGTTGCATGCATCCATATAATATAATGAAATGTTAATTTACACACAATTAACTGCAAGTTTAAGAAAACAAGAGAACATCCATAATGTTGGACCCACTGTACCAAATTTCACTATAACTTACAATTTAGTCATGGGATTTGAATCTATTAAATAGTCAATTAAAATTTAATAAATTTTATTATAACCAATAATTTTAGAAATATTCTGAAAGACTATTTGAAAAAATGGGAAGATGATACTCATCATAAAGTTTATATTTCTGTTCATTAGAGGTAACAAACTCATTTGCAATGTTCTTTCAGGACATCAGTGATTTTAGTCCTTCATAATTCCTATTCTTTTGCTCCTTTATCATTCCTCTTTGTCGTTGTTCGATCCTAAATTCACATAAGTATTACTTGCTGTTTTCCCTTTTGCCATCAGTATGTTCTAAGAGTTAAATTGTTTATACTCTCTTTCCATATTGTGTGTCACAAACATTTCAGCTGTCTCTTTCTGATTGTTAGTATACATTGCATTGTAATCCCTATTTTCCTTAAAATTTGACAAAGAAATTGAGAATATTTCATTTAGATCAATTTGTCTAGTTGAGTTCAGAAAACATCAAAGCTTCAGACATCAATGACACAAAATGGAATTTATTCATGTAAGAAAGGATCTTTTAATACAGGTAATAGAAATAAATTCATTATTTAATATTCATTCCATTTTTTTGTTACAAAATCAGGGAAGATAATCAAAATACATTCACAAGAATTTTTGAGAGAGAATAAAAGTTTAGAGGAAAGAAAGGATAACTGGCAAATTTAATTTTATGAGATGAACTATTGCGATATTTACATTTATTATGAATGCCATTAGCTTCATAATTATAGCTCTAATCAATTCTTTTAGGCTAGTGAGTTCTTCAGCTTTTCAAGTAATGTTTCAATTTCTTAGGTTAATTATTGGCATTATTCCTTGAATTATTCAATTTAATATTCAAATTATTATCTTTCATTGGATCAAATTTTCTAAATTAAAGTACAACTGTGATGACACCAGAGAATTTAGTCTGCACAATGACTGTCTACACCGCACATGCATGGGACACTTATATATATATATATATATTTATATACACACACACATGAGTACAGTACCCGTTGCTTTGTCAACAAATGAGCTTTTATATCTAGTTCATCAAGCAATGTTGCATGAATAATGCCAACATCCTATTTCTGTTTATATAAAATTCTTGCAACATATTATGAAAGAGTTTTATTTATTGTCAGTTATAATTCCAAGTGTAAATTTCCGGAACATTTCCCATGATTACTTGTTCCTGAACAGACAAAAAAGATCTCAAATAAGAGTTATTTTGATCAATCATTGCAGAATAAACTGTGTGAAAAATTTCATCATAATTTTGGACAGCATTATTTCTCAATACCCTGTTTATTTGTTGTTGAATTTGTTCTTCTGAGTCATGAAAATATGTTTGAAGAGATGAAGGTGGTTTGGTTGCAATGTTTCTAAGAAGACCCATTAATCTATACACAAAACTGTGGATCCTAAAAGTTTCAAATCCTTGAACAATAGTGGTATCATACGACTTCATGCTACACTGCTGACATATCACTGAGGAAATGTCTAATATTTGTTTGAAAATATTTAGAAATAGTAGTATCATTGATAAATAGCTGACTATGATCTTCAGATAATTCTGGTATATTAGGGATATCAATTAAACCAGATTTGCAACAAATTCCAAAATTGGGATCAGCTTGATTTTTGCACATCAGCATCAGAGAGCTGTAGAGTGTGAGTTTTGTTTAATGGCATATCAACCTCTGTGGGTTATTTAATGTCAAAAAGGTGGGGTTTTAAGGTATTTTTTTTCATGTTTGGTTATAGTGAGAAGGTTGATTTTGATGAAAATTTTTTATTTTTTTTTATTTTAGAAAACTAAAGATGTCTTCTAGTTTAGTATTCAAAAATGTATTGCTGGTAATTTTTTTCTTTCAAAAATTCATTATGGCAATAATTTATTTCCTTCAAAAATGCTGTATCATGGAATGAAGAGATACAGTGAAATGTAGATAAACTACTTTATTAACAGAGTGGTACAACCAAGAGGTATATACAATATTTACAGTCTCTCACAGTAGTAGGTGTTACTTCACAAAGTCCATGATAATGACAACTACTTGTGCTAAATGCACATTGTCTTTTATACATCTGGGTGACCAGATGTCACATGGTATGAGTCAGGACACAACAAAAAAATGTATATTTTTTTTATAAAAGTCAATTTTTATACTTTAATAGTGTTTTGACCCCAGTTTGGGGGTTAACTATTTGCCCATAGTTGGGATCTAACAGGTGCTACCACCCCGGGTTAGGGTGAATCTGGAAACAACAGCAATTAAGAGGTGGTTCTATGCTCTTTACAACCTCCAAATCAAAGGCCTTGCTGCTGGATGCAGTTTACCATCAAGAGAGCTGCAGAATCAACACAGTACTTCCATTGTGCTACAACTATGATAGGAAAACATTAACATCCACTTGGAGTAAAGTGTCAATATTGTATTGTCTGGCCACATTTAAAAATCTTCTCAGTTAATTTTGCTATACTATCTGTGTGCATTCATATTCTGGTCTGAAATCACTGCTTATCTTTCCTGTGAAAAATTCTCTCATGCTTCACAACTTGCTGTAAAATTTGCTGTAAAATCACTGCTTCTCTTTCCTGCGACAAATCCTTTTGAGCTTTCCAATTTTGTTCTATGATTTCTACAGATCAGGACTGGCCCAAGTTAGCCTGAGCTTCTTGTTGCCAAGTAGCATTTAGTTGTCTTACAACTTTGCATTGTTCATTGCTAAACCTTCTGCATACAATGGGTTGGCCCATAATCATTATTAAACCAAAACCAATTTTAGCATAGAGATATTAAAGTCCAGATTTATTCAAAAATCAATTGACAAAAAAAAAGTAACACCTACTACTGTGAGAGACTGTAAATATTGTATATACCTCTTGGTTGTACCACTCTGTTAATGAAGTAGTTTATCTACATTTCACTGTATCTCTTCATTCCATGATACAACATTTTTGAAGGAAATAAATTATTGCCATAATGAATTTTTGAAAGAAAAAAAATCACTGCTTCTCTTTCCTGCGACAAATCCTTTTGAGCTTTCCAATTTTGTTCTATGATTTCTACAGATCAGGACTGGCCCAAGTTAGCCTGAGCTTCTCGTTGCCAAGTAGCATTTAGTTGTCTTACAACTTTGCATTGTTCATTGCTAAATCTTTTTCATCACTCATGTTGACAACTTCTAGCAGCTTCTCTCTGGCTGGTGATATCAACACTCATAATAGGGATTCAGTAATCACAAATCAAAAAAAACACTAATGTGCACTTAATCAGTGGCTTTATATTTATCAAAACCAGAGCATAGTGTATCAATGCGCCTTATATACTTGGGGTATATATGTTTGTGATATTCGTTGCAAATTTGAAATTAAATTATCATGTTGGCACCAATATCAAATATATAAGCAATTAAAAATATAAAAGGAAAATTCAGAAGAGAACTCAACCCTGATAAAAAATACCTGGTCAGAAAATACATTTACTGTTTTTGAAGGACATAAGAGAAGAAACAAATGAACTGTGCAAAGCTAAACTGCCTTTCACTGATTGTGATGGACAGACATCCTCAGTTTAACACAGCTTCATTTTTTCTTCCTTCCACTATTACACTGGGCACAGATATCAAAGAAATATCAGTCAACCTCATCCACTCACCCATACACACCTGTCAACATTGACCTTCATACTAAATTTAAGACACTTTTGTTTTACTTAACTGTTTGTAGCCTATGGCAATATAATTTATTTTATTTCAAATTTCATCTTATCTCTTGATAATAAGGCCTTTGTTTCTTGCTGTCTGTTTCTCCTGTTACCATCACAAGTAACCCCCCTCTCTTTTATTGTTTGACCCCAATAGGAAATTGAAGCAGATGGACAGACTTGGCTTTTACTACAGTATGGATTACAGTACCTATGACCTCACTGAGGCCTCACCCTGCTTGTGTATCACATGCTTATCATCCTCTGGCTCTATAGAGTTACTTTTGTCTTCTTTTATTTTTCTCAGCTTAGAACTTTCTGGACCATCTATCTCAGTTTTAAATCATTACTATAAACTCTTTCAACCCTTTCTGACATCTGATCCCAGATCACAAACAACACTGATCTTGTGTGTTCTACTACTTGTTTCCATTAGCATCTTTAACTATCAATATGACCCTGAACAAGTTCTCTCCCTTCAACATGTACTGTAAATTGTTTCTGTGGCTGTCACTTTAATTCATGGCTCATTCATCAGAGCCAGACAATCCATTTCACTAGTAATAATTCACTATTACCAAGATATATTCTTGTAATCTTTCTTAATTACAAATTGTTTAGAAACAATATTTCCATGTCCCACTGGACAGGTCTGGTTGTCTTTTACCATCATTTCTTATATTTTAAAAACATCTCACATCATAACAACTTTACAGGCTAACATACATCATCTCAGCTCACTATAAGAACTCACCAAATTGGCTGCCCAAAATTACCTGTTGATGATCAGCCTTCTTCAAGCAATGGGTTTGCCCATAATCATTATTAAACCAAAACCAATTTTAGTATAGAGATATTAAAGTCCAGATTTATTCAAAAATCAATTGACAAAAAAGACACAGTCTATCCCCTTATAAATTTCCACAAAATCCCAAATGACTAAGTATTAAAGGTTACTGATTTGTTTATTTTTACTTTAAATACAAATAAATACAAAAATGATTTCTGTATCCCAGTCATACCTAAACCTTCGAACTCTGGCCTTAAATTTACAACAGTTACTGCTCTTTTTGCAAATAAAAAAGTTTTTAAATACCAGTGTTTGGTAAATTGTACAAGCATTTCTATTTATGATTAGCAAATATAGTTTTTACTTAACTATATTGCTCAACCAGTATACATTAATACAGAATTTCAAAAGATTTAAGGCCTTATAAATTACTTCAATTATAATATCAAAAAGATGAAAATAATTTTTGCAAAACTCATTCATTGAAAAAAATTTTTTCTTGAAGCAATAATAGTGTCCATAATCTTATTCATAAAACAAAAGTTTTTCCACTCAAAGTCACAACCCTTTCACACATTTTGTTTTTTGGAGTGTGGGGGTAGTTTTCTTAGTTTAGAATTCAGAGCAGATTTTCAGGAACTGGTGCTCTTGTTTTACAAAAAGTAATGGTAATTGATGAGTTAAATTCTCCAAGGTGTTCTGCTTTTAGACTAACATTATGCAGATCAAAATTTAATTTTAATTTCATATTAAAAAAAATCTTTTGATCATTCCTTTTAACAATAACAAAGACCTTGATGATAAAGTATTTCCTTTATTAAGTTTGGGGCAGTTTTTTTCTAATCATGCATGCTCACTTCCAAGCAAATCTCCAGAGAAACCCATTTAAAGTTTACTATAAATTTTGAAACACACTAATTACAAAGAGAATTGGTATTTGATTCCCCTTACCATCAAGCTTTCTTTATGGTACCTTTACATGCTTTTTTTTTAGCCCTCACCCTGCTAACCTGAGCCATCATCCCATTTATCATGTTCACTGGGGCATCTTTTGATAGTTTAAAATTTTTTTAGAGGATCCCTTGACTTTTTTTTTATATTGGTGGGGTATGCTTTCCTTTTTGAAGGAGAGGATAACATTCTTCCATCCCATTCATCTATATACATGCACTGTCTAAACACCTGTTCCAATCTCCTGCATTTAATACACTTGGTTTTAAAAGAATCTACTGCTTCTGGAGTTGCTCCCCACCTGGTTGGACAATTTTTCAACCTATGTTCTTTAATACCACATGCCCGACAAACAAGCCCATATTTCCCAGGTGCTGGTGTGAAGAACATGTGTCTCAGGGATCACCGTTTTTATGGGGATCAGTTTCTTCCTCCCAATTTTCAGGGAACCCCCTATGGTTTTTCTGTCCCTTTATTTTACCCAGAATCCTTTTACCTTCATTAATCCTGCTATCCTCCTAGCATTTAGATAGACTTTAGAATGACACTAGGACCCCTTTTTGAAGCTTTCAGGTTGTGCTAATTTCAATTTCTAAATTCTGGTTTTCAGAGCTGGCACAAGGTCTTGGTCAGGAGGTCTCAGCAATGATGTGAATTTTTTTTTTTTAATTTTTTTTTTTTTATAAGCGTTTCACCCCGAGCAAGGCATGTCACTGCCACTACTGCGCAGGGGGCTACGTAGAGTGGAGAAAGGCTGATTAAATATAGGAAATGTCAGAGGGTGGGTGATAGGCGGGTAAGGATACCGAGAATGTGGGTTGGGTAGATGAGAGTGTTGTGAGAATAGTTGGGAGTTAGTGTGATAGGAGGTGTCTATTGACCCTACATTTAAACACCTGGAGATTGTAACTGTCGGGAAGGCAGACTTGTGGAAGGGAGTTCCACAGGCGGGAAGCGCGAGAAAAGAAGCTGTTGGAGTAGAATTTACGGTTACATCTTATTTGTTTAACTGCAAAAGGGTGGGACCTAGTTGCTAATCTAGTATCTCGTGTAAATTCCTGCTTAGGCGGCACCAGTGATCTAAGCTCATCGGAGCAGTAGCCATGAAAGTACTTGTAGAAGAGGCACAGGGAAGCCACATCATGCCGGTGAGAGAGCGGCTGCAGCCGGTCTGCCAAGTCAGTATCAACCACGTTACAGATCCTCCTTTGTATTTTGTCAAGAAGCCCAAGGAGAGCAGCAGGGGCACCCAACCAGATATGGCAGCAATATTCAATTGGGAACTCTCTTCAAGTTGTTCAAACCTCCAGCTTATGTGGAGTCCTGTAGGGATGGGGTTAACCAGGGTCTGTGTTCAGTTGTCTTCCACCCTTGGTATTAACCTTCTTCAAAAATTCCATATTATCAAAATTTGTTTGAGTTGTCCAGCCGCTTTTTAAGAGTGGTCAGAGGAATCAAGCCACCCCTTCACATCTCATCTTGCACCATCACTTCATATAGGTAGTGTTAATCTCCTGTTCCTACTACTTTCTCAGCATCTAACCTCAGCCTACTCCAAGGGCTGATACAGTCCAGTGATGTATCCAAACTTTCAGAATGTGTATGTGAAAAGGGTTTTTCAGTCTTTATCACCTGGTCTCATGCTATGATTTTTCAACTCACCAAACCACTCAGCCAGCTGCCAATGATTAGTCCAGGGCTAGTAATTAATTTGTTTTTTTTTATGTTTTTTTTTTAATCACTTGAATCCATATTAATATTGATATAAAATTTTTGACAAATGTACCAGAAATTAAAAGAAATGTACCCATCAAGCTAATCTCTCTTTGTAGGGACATTTTTCTTCTGGATGTTCAATTTAAACCATGTTTTTCTTGGCTTTTATCCAAAATGATCTTTTTTTGTGTTATTTCAGTGACCACCTGTTTTTTTTTTTATTTAAAACATTTTTCTATTTGACATCTTTGAGGATACATTAATGGTCTCTTATCAGTAGAAAGTGGAGAAGGATAGGTAGTCTTAGTTTTACTCAATCTTACTGAATTTTATTTTCTTAAATTTGGGTTCAATTCTTCTTAGAACTGCTTGGGAGTTCACTTACTACTTTTGAAATTTCCTTCACTTTTGGTTTGATCAACTCCCTTAGAGCCCAATCACATTTTACCAAACTGTTAAAAATGATTAAGTAAATGGGAATATTCTTTCTTAAACTGTTACAATATGAATATTTGACAGTTTATTAAAGTTATATTTCTTTTATTTTCTTTTTCTTATAGTGGTAGGGCTTGTCAAGTTATTTTGTAGACATTAAAATGTTTTGGGTTTTTATAATAATACTTGCAATTACATTGTTTTTCCCAGAGATTTTCTTTTGGCTAAATACCATTTCCTTAAAAACTGATAAAATCTGAGCATAATTGGGTCTTAAACACCAAATTGTCTAAATAAAAAGTTGGTATTTTAACCCCTAAAATATTTTTCATTTTTTTTTATTCTTGCAAATCTATTAATACTTAGCCTCAATAGAAATGATTGAGATTGCTAGTAAAATATTTGGACATTCAAGTCTAGAACCAGGTTGATGACATTAGTTAACACATGCACAAAGCCAACAGCAAAATCCCTTTTAAGTGTTTCTCAAATTTAAAATACTCAGTTTATATTATAAATTCCCTGACGGCATAGGGATGGGTATGTGTATGTATCTATAATAGGGGCTGGTAGCTCATACCTGAGTATGCCTGTCCATTAGAACAACTAGCCAAGCCCTCTTGCAGAATTATCAGTGTAGAATTCAAATTCTAGTCAATGTTGTTTATGTTCTCTTTTTAGCAATACTCTAGGAAAAGGCATGAATCTACTTCTCCCTGTTCTTTTTTCATCACCAGATATTTTGTCCAATCATTGGCAAGTTATAATAGGTGTAAATTGAGTGAGCACAACAGCAAATCACTTTTCATAATTCTTTAGATAATAGCAGAAAAAGCTGCTACTACTACTGTTGCTAACCTTGACAAACCCTAAATTACCTGTATATCATAACAACTCTAAATAAAGATGTTTCTAACTTAATTTGTCAATGTCCTAAAAACCAAACATTTTTTCGGGTTACTATTTCAGGTGAATCCATCAGCAAAAGCAGCTTCTTTCTACTGCTGCTGCCATCTCAAAAATACATTCCGTTATTTCCAACTCAGAACTTAATATTTTCTTTCTCTCTCACAAATTAGCAATGGAGAAGAAATCATTTTGAAATAATTGAAAAGTCTAAAATTCTGATAAATTCTGTTGGAAGAAATCTTTGAAAAGAATTTCCAAATGGAATTGGTTTGTTACTTCCAACTTTAATTGATCTTAAGCAAACATAATTTTTTTTTTTATTCCGCAGCATTCTTTAGAATGTTCGATTTCATTAATTAAATGATAGAATCAATGTGTGTGTGGGCATATACGAGTTATATTTTAAAAAAGGAAGGTGTTTTTTTTTGTAGTATAAGCTTTATTAATTTCATAAGTTTCTCTCTTACACATACAAAAGTTCACAAATATTGATAATTCTCTACAATAATCAGCTTTATTTTGCGAAGAATTCCTCCCAAATAAAGCACGTTTTATAAACACTGAATGAAGGAAAGAGAGTCAATACTTGAATAATGTACAAATAAGTTTGTGTCTGCTAGTCTTTTGAAGGGTAAATATTAAATTAAAACAAAATTGTTAGCATTTTTTAATGATTTTTTTCAATTATTTCACCCCAATCAAGGCAATAAAGCCTATAGGATGAAACGGGTTACTGAGTGTAAGAGGATACAAAAGAAAAACAACTATTAATGTGCAAGAACAATAAAAGAACAAGAATTAAGACAAAAGATAAAGATTGACATTGCATTTAAATTTATAAAAATCAAAGTTGTGTGAAAAGCAAGAAGAAAGTTCCACAAGTTAAAAAGAGCAAGAAAAAATTGCTAGCATAGAACTTAAGCTACATCTCAGACATTTCAAATGTAAAATCTGCCAATCTAGTACTGCACTTAAATTCATAAAGTCTAGGTACCATAGAGGAAAGTTCACCAGAACAGTTATCATGAAAGTATTCTTAGGGAAGGTTACATCTAGCCATTTCAACTGCAAAATGATCAGATATTCCTTCCAATCTAGTACTGTGCTTAAATTCATAAAGTCTAGGTACCATAGAGGAAAGTTCATCAGAAAAATTAGCATGAAAGTATTCTTAGGAAAGGTTACATCTAGCCATTCCAACTGTAAAATGATGAGACCTTGCCACCAATCTAGTACTGCACATAAATTCATAAATTCTAGGTACCATAAAGGAAAGGTCATCAGAACAATTATCATGAAAATATACTTAGGGAAGGTTACATCTAGCCATTTCATGAGTAAAATGACCTTGCCGCCAATCTAGTACTGCACTTAAATTCACAAAGTATAGGTACCATAGAGGTAAGTTCACCAGAACAATTATCATGAAAGCATCTATAGAAAAGACACAAGGATGCTACATTACAGCAGTGAGAAAGTGACTGAAGCAGAGATGCCAGATTAGAACCAATAACTTTGCAGATTCTTTGGATTTTATCAAACATCTCTACATATACAGCAGATTAGAACCAATAACATTCAAAACAAGGATGAATGGTAGACATATAAATATGTAAGACAGATGCTGGCATGAAAAATTGTTTCCCACAAAACAGTGAACCAACTTTTCTAGCTGTAGACCTAGCATTTGATTCAATATATTTTTTCTACTTTATATCAGCAGAAATCATTGACCTGAAAATGTGCAATGAATCTCCTGGAGATTAGCATCAGCCATGCTGATGGAAAGTAAAAAGAATTCTCTCAGCCAATTAAAAGAGAGCAGTTACATTTTGAAGGCATTAAAATCACCAAGCCATTCCTTACCATTGTTAACAATAGATTGAAAGTCTTCTTTTTTTTTTTAGCTCGGCCACCAATTTCACCTTATCAAACTGACTATTAAAACAAGAGCAAATTGACATGTCATCAGCATTGATACCAAATTGAGAACTGTTGATGTCAGGAAGGTCATTTATGAAAATTGGGAACAATGTAGGTCCAAGTATAAAGCCCTGGAGAATTTAAAATTAAACTTAAAACAAAAAATTGAGAAGTGTGGTCATTCCAGATAACTTTCATTTCTTAATTTAACAAAACTGAATCATTTCAAAATTTCATCCAGAGATACCATAACCTTTCAACTTGTAGAGAAGATTGGTATGTGAAAACACGTCAAATGCCTTCAAAATATTTAAACTAACAGTCTAAGTTTTACTATTATCTAAAGCTTGATTAACTTTTTCCACAATATTGCTTGAGTACCTGACCTAGTGAAAGCCATATAGCTCATCTGAAAGAAGACCTGGCAAGGTGAGATGTTTAACCAATTCACAGTTGATTAGAGCATCTAGTAATTTGCCAAAAGTCGAAAGTTAACAAGCCAATAGAAGGATCAAACAATTCACCTAAGTTCTTAAAGAGTGGAACTATGGAAGATTTCCAACAGGCAGGAAAGCATTTATTGAAGGGTTTGGAGAGAATATAATATACTTCAGAAGTTTTTACTTCTACATTTAATGTTCATCCATTGCTTCATCACAAGTGACATGTATCTGACCAATGAAACTATACCTCAATCAACATACTGTCTCTCATTTCTAAATAGTCTTTAATAAATCTCTGAAGGAGCTTGCTAATGTGAAACATATTAAAAGACATTTTTTTTCTACTTGTTCTTTACATATTCTATTCATCTTGTTGGATTCCAATCCATAATTACAACTTTTTATATATATATATATATATATATATGAGAGAGAGAGAGAGTAAAACTGAAATCAGAACAACAGTAAAAATACTAAGCGTTATTCAACTAAAACAAAACTCAGCTACAAATGAAAATAGGAAGGTGTTAGTTGAATAATGAGTTTGACAGAGTATTCTTATATAGTGGGTGTTTTAGAACACTACAACAATCACAAGAACTAAATTTGTTAAAGGCTATAGAGTACCTCATTATATCATGATTTTAAAAAATTTAAAAAAAAAACAACACCACCACCCTCAAACAGGAAACATTCACCCAACTGAAGACGTTATCATTTTTATTAAAGTAGCTATAAAATTGAAATTAATGTTGACAAGAAAATGCATTAAACATTTTTAATTTTTACATAATACCAACTTGCAATTAGGCTTTCATATGTTAACAAAACAAAAATAGAAGAAAGCTTGAAGTTGTGAGAAAGAAACATGATTACAATATGCAATGCATATGCATAAATTAAAACGTGTTTGTGTGTGTGTGTGTGTGTGTAACTCAGTTCACCAATATATATATATATATATATATATATATATATATATATATATAAACACTTCAGAAAAGGAAAAACTTGTCTTTTGGAATTTTATCAAATTGCAAGAACACATAAGTTTGCAGACAAGATTTGTTAAGAAAGTATCTAACAGTTTAATATTAACAAACTAGCCTACCTAGGGCAATGATAACTAGGAAGTTCACTTCAAAATACTCCCTTTAGGAAGTCACATTCAGGAAGTCACTTATATTAGCATCTCTTCCACTTTTCAAAACAGTTTATAAATTCCTCTTTCAAGATCACCAACTGTTGTTTTGTCACATTCACTTTAATCTAATCCCGTGTTTTAACAGCAATTTTAGCTATGGATAAAAGACAATGGAATGAAACCTGAATTTTAGAGGATGCAAACAGCCCTCATTATTTGGAATTTCCCAATTTTAATTAGTAACAACATTGTGACACCCACGAGAAGAAAGGAACACAAACACAGTTGAAGATGTTATAAACTTGTATTTAGGAAAAGAGAGAAAAGAAGAAAGAATAGTCTCTTGCAAACAGTCAGGTTTGCGGAACTTATCTTTAAAAATGCGTCCTTTTAACAGTCTATATTTCCTGTGTTGTTATGGCTGGGTTGAAGAAATAGAGCCTTGACTTCTGTCCTGCAGTTGCTGTCAAAGTCCCTCACATATCCTGGGTCTAGATGACGGAGAAGAAGATGGGGATGCCTTGTGTCTAAAGGTCCCAACAAGCAAAAGAGGAAGGGAGTTTGTAAAACCCACTCATGTGGGGAGTTTGAGAATCTAAAAAGGTAGCCTGTGATTGGTTGTTTTTCATCCAATCACGGGGCACCCAGTTTGTGACTACATAATAATTTCAATATCAGAGATGCCATATTTTGTCATAAATCCTGACACAAGATAAAATTTTATAATTTTGTAAGATTGGTAAATCAACTGATCTTGAAGTAAATTGTTATGGAGGATGAAGAAAAAGAGCAGATGAATAGCAATCGGTGAAAGATCCTCAAGATTGATACAAGCACAATCAGAAATGGTTTGTTTTTATAGTCTTCAAAGGGTTTTAATAACATGAATGACAACAGCTACTGTCTCTAGGTATCCGGATTACCAGAAATAACTGACACCAAGTTCTTTTTTGTTGCTGGCCATAACATTTATTTCTCCCATGGTTGCTTCTACTAAACAATCTACTGAATCAATCATTGTAAATGTGATGGTCACAGAGTACATAAGCTCACTCAGTGGAATCTTATTAACTCCACAAGAATGTGTTTATCTATTTTCTCTAAGGTCCCCACTGAATCTCATATAACTGAATCCATAGCAAAATCTACTGCTAAGAAGGTTGGGTCACTATGTCGATCCAGGATGTTTTTTCCACCTGAATCCATCCTGCATATATACAAGTCAATCATCCGTCCGTGCATGGAGTACTGCTGCCATTTATGGTCAGGTGCCCCTGCCGTTCTCCTCAGTGTTCTTGACAAGCTCCAAAGGAGAGTCTGTAATGTGATAGGTTCTATTCTGGCGACTCGACTGCAGCCACTTTCCCATCGTCGAAATGTGGCCTCCCTCTGTCTCTTCTATAAATACTTTCATGGCTTCTGCTCGGATGAGCTTAAGTCACTGATGCCTCCTCAACAGGTGTTTACCCGTGCAGCCAGACTGGCAACTGGGTCCCACCCATTCACAGTCAGGTTAGCCAAATGCAGACGACAATTCTACTCCTGCAGCTTCCTCTCTCGCACTTCCCACCTGTGGAACTCACTCCCGTATTCTTGCTTTCCTGACGGCTACAACCTCCAGAAATTTAAATGCAAAGTTAATACTCATCTACTAACCACTGGCCTCTAGCTCTCTCCCCTCCCCTGTATAACCTTCCCTTTCTCTCCTCCTATGTATCTGTCATCGCACCTTCTTTCTCAGCTTTCTATTGTTCCTTTCTAACTAGCTTGTACTCCTCACTCTTTTCTAATTAATCTTTTTACATTTACATAACCCCCTGCACATCAGTGGCGTTTCTGCCTTGCTCGGGGTGAAATGATTAAAAAAAAAAAAAAACTAGTGTTGTTAGCATATTCAAAATGACTTAATAGATTCCAGAAAAATCTAAGAGGATTTCTGATTGTAAAGCTTCTACTATTTACAATCATTTGGACTGTTGTACTCATTTTTAATACCATATTCACAACATTTTGTCTATTGTGTACTCCAGCTTCATTTAAGTCATAAGCATTAGAATTTCATACCAAAACTTTTATTTACTTAACAGTCACTGTTCTAATTACATGTGAATTGTATTTTTGTAATGTTTCAATGTCAGTTAATTCCCTTATGTAACTCAACTCTCCAAATTTTGCTCCCTCTCCTGAGGTCAGGTATTGAACTTATTACTCTTTAGGTCAAGTGACACATTGGATTACTTGACCAACACATTTTAACCTTGTCCCCAAAAACACCTGTCCCAGTGGACAACAGCCAAAATTCCATGAATATAGCAATAAAACTGAGAACAATAATCTAAATTATATATATATATATATATATATATATATATATATATATATATATATATATATATATATATATAAACAAATGTTTTGAGGTACAAAGTTGGTATACTATTTTAAAAACAAGGAATTTATTATTAGTTTCTAAGGCCCTTTTATCTAACATTTCATCAGAAGAAAAATCGTTGGAAAAAGAATTAAAGAAAAGAACAGTAATGATGAAAATGAAGAGCAAAAAAGAGGGAAACAATAAAATAAATATATATACTTATAACGAGGGGAGGAGAATTCACGTGTAAATAATTAGTGAGGGACAGTTAAAATAAAATATTCCCCAACAAATTCAGAAGTTTTACTAAATCCTTCTGCCAGCAGAGAGAAGGTTTCCATAATGCTATAGAGACTGATCCCAAAATCTTTAAACCAACTCTATGTATAATTTTGAACCACTCTTTTCTATAAGACTTGACACAGGCTATATTCTTTACTAGATGTTGAGCAATAGCTGAGTCCATATTTGTAGAGGGATGGTAACACATGTTAACTATTTTGCCAAATCTGGTTATGTGGGGTGTACCACATTTAGAAACAAGGATTTATCAGCATGTACCTTCTAAAGTAAGACTTGGCAAAATAGGTAACTTGTGTCATCTTCCCTCTACAAATATGAATTCAGCTATCGCTCAATATCTAGTAAAGAATATAGCCTCTGCCAAGTCTTATAGGAAAGAGGGGTTCAAAATTATACATAGGGCTGGTTCCAATAATAATTTAAAGATTTTGGAATCAATCAAGCCGTCTCTCTGCTGGCAGAAGGATTTCGTAAAGTTTCTAAATTTGTTAGGGGATATTTTAATTGTCACTTGCTAATTATTTACACTTGAATTCTCCTCCTCTCATTATAAGTATATATGTTTATATGTATATAAACAAGCATTCCCTCTTTTTTGCTCTTCATTTTCGTTGTTACTGTTCTTTTTGTTTAATTCATTTACCAACGATTTTTCTCTTGATGAGATGTTGGACAAAAGGACTTTAGAGACTAATAATAAATTCCTCACTTCTTTATAATGGCATTACTGCACAAAGATTTTTATGTCTAAACTGGCCATATATTTGTTTTTGATGTCTGTGTGTTTTAATTTGTTAAAAGATTGTAAAAGAGACACAAAAATTTGGAAGTAATATCAAAAAATTAATAGAAAAAGTAGATACCTCCTGGATAAAATTTATTGTACATAATCCAAAGCATCCACACTATATGAACTACCAAAAACACATAATACAGACATACCAATGAGACTTATCATATCAGGAATAAGCAGCACCCCACACAAACTAGCTGGCAAACTAAAAATCTTAACACTACTTTGGCACAAATCAGTCCATCACATAAAAAAACTCAGGTGACTTCTGAAACAAATTACAAAAAACCGGGATCAAAAACAAATATATGGCCAGTTTAGACATAAAATGTTCTACACTAACATCCCTATGGAGTAGGATCTAAATCTAATAAAAACATACTTAACAACAAAAAAAAACAAAAAAAAAACCAAATAATCTACTAAAAACGCTTAATAAAAAAAGAAAAAGTACCTTCTGCCTACACACAAAATCATAAAACTATGCAATCACTAGTAATTTTTTTTACGATGACCACTTCTATAAACAAAATTTGGTTTACTGATGAGATCACCTCTTAGCAGCGTTATTGCTTGTCTATTTTTTAGAGTTTCTAGAAAGGGATCAATTCAAAAAAATATTTATATATATATATATATATATATATAGAGAGAGAGAGAGAGGTAGATAGAGAGAGAGAATGCAATGGATGAATTGTTGTCTAAATTATGCAACACTGAAAATAAAGCTGACACTTCATTTTAACAGGTGTATTTACCAAAATTACTCAAAAATATTTTGAAATATTAAAGAGTAAATTTATTCTATAAAATTGCCAACTTTGGAATCTCCTACAATTCTTCTGGAGAGTTTCCTTGTTTAAGTTCATAAATGCTGCCATAATCCTTGTTTTCAGTTCATCTTTGGTTTTACAAGAAGCTTTGTTGGTCTCTTGCTCTGCTGCACCCTACACATAATAATAAAGAGGGTTAAAGTCTGGGGAGTTGTGTGGCCAGATGTAATGGGGCTATGTGCTTGAAGAAATTGTCTGATATCCATGACTGGATTTTCCTGTTTGTGTTGGAATGTTGCCAGGCAAAGGGTCTTCCAGCATATTCTGTGTTCAGGGTCCTCACTACCACCTCAAGGCACTTGATGTAGGCCTCCATGTTGAGTATGAGGTGCTCACCAATGAATTTGGTAATTCTTTTCTTATTGAAATGATTAGGAGTTTTTCCAAGTTGCCATACTTTCATAATCACCATTAGACTAATCCAAACTTTTATAGAATCCTCTGCACTGTTCTAGATTGACATTCAAACACTCTGAAATGTTCGTATTGGAGCTTCCAATGTGAATATCAAACAGTACAGCATGCCATTTCCAAATTTCTGGCAAAGTGAATTGCATCATAGTGCTCTTTTTCTCACAGATGGTGCCCAAATGACCCTCCTATATAGTGCAGTCAATGAAATAAAAAGAACAATACACATGTGAAAAATATAAAATGGTGACACTTTACCCATCAAACACTGTAAGATTTTACCTGATGATTCTTATTATATGAAACTGAGTAGAGAACTTTGGTATACATGCTAAAAGTCTGCCTCCCTCTACCAAGCGCCCATAACTCAGAGGTAGAATTGCTGACTGATGCCAATTCTGTTGGGTTTCAATCCTGGGTAAAAGCAATCGGATGTCTAACCATAATGATGAGCTGTGATACAGCGAAACAAATCTGTCTGCAGATGACTATATATATATATATATATATATATATATATATATATATACACACTTGTCCACCTAATCCAAAGTTCATTTACCTATTGAAAGTAGGTTACTATAAGGTTGTACAAGGAGAGATTAATAGGCGCTGATCATGAGGATAAGACAGCTCATGATTAACGATAATATATATTACACACACATTACGAAGGCTATTCTGAATGAGTTCATTTTATTTATATGTCTTTCTGCTCAACAAATTCATTTTCATCTATTTATAATTTGAGAAGCCAATATGGTTAGCATAGGAAAATTGGCAATTGTGATAATCAGATCTCTCCAAATCTTTCTCAGCTAACAATACAAGATGGTCTTAGAGGCCTTATTTTTAGTTGGGCATTTTTATTCTTTAGTGTGAATTTTAAGTTAAAATCTTTAAAAACATACAGTTAATAATTTTTAGAAAAATGTAGCATACTTTCAGTATTTAATATGCTACATTTGATAAATTTTTTTATAAATGTCAGAATTTTGCAGACAAGTGTGTCAGATTTGTTACTAAATGTAACATTTTATGATTTGGGAAACTTTCTCGATAGTGCATTCAAATGTGACAATTTATTTTATACTTTCATCACAAGTGTTCATGTTGCTCTGGTAAATGTTGGTAATCATGACTAAGGAGTCCAAAATATTTCATACTCTCCACCACATTTGTTTCTGCCAGGATTCAAAAATTATTAGAGACATTAGATTTAGTGAAATTTTACTTTAAAAGACAACTTATTACTGAACGACGACCAAGTTTCTTTTAGTAAGAAGAATTGGCACAAAAAAATTTATTTTTAGCACTTGATTTTGAAAATGTAGTACTAAGACACAGAAAAATTTCAATAGAAACAAAGAAGAGAGTGCTAAATTGCTATGTGATGTCAGTTCTTCAATACAGCAGTGAATACTGGACAATATCATCAAAGATGAGGAAAAAACTTGAAGCAGCGGAAATGTGGTTCTACAGAAGGATGCTGCAGATATTGTGGACCAAGCATGTGAGCAACAATGAGGTGTTGGAAAGAATGGCAACAAAAAGAAAATTAATAGTGAGCATCAGGAAGAGACAACTGAAGTTTCTGGGACATGCAATAAGGAAGGAGGGCTTGGAGAACCTGATACTGACAGGCCAGATGGAAAGAAAAAGAGACAGAGGAAGGCAGCGGATAACATATTTTAAGGGCCTGATCAGGTGGATGACGGAACGGGGGTTGCGTGGTGTAACAGGAGAAAACATACTAAGAGCCACCAGGGATAGGGAGACGTGGAGAACCATGATCGCCTACGTCCTGAAAGGATAGGGCACATAGAAGAAGAAAGCCAAGAAAATTTTCCACAGGATCAACCAGACATTCTAATTTTATTCTTTGTTATGGATGTGTGTTGTGGTTTAGTGCATATCAGATCAGAACGAGATCCGAGTTTGAATTCCAGTTGAATTCATTGCATTCATTTACACGCAGATATCCTTGGGAAAGGTATTAATTAATTTCTTCTTGCTCCAACTAGGGGTTAAACAGTAGGACAGATTGGGCCCTACTACCTTGGCAACCAATCTACAGCAGGGGAAAATCTTCTGCATGGTCAGTCATGTCTCAAAAGAGACATGATTCCCCAAGCATGTATAACATATGGCACTTAACTGACAACAGAATTTGGTTATTTATCAAATTTTTCTAAGATGATTTATAATCTATTAACATTAATGACTATTGTTCTCATCTTTGTCATTTTCACAATGTTTTGGCCGTTGTATGATCTAGCCTTTATCAGGTTCTAGGAATTTTGAACCGAAATCTTTATTATGATCATTGGAGTATATCATTCTCATTCCTAGTGTGAAGCTACTTCTGGTAGTCATGAGTTATCACTCTTTAACCTAAGTTATTTGTTCACCACTGCTGTATACTGCAAGCCAGCATTCACCACACCACACCACACCTGGTGTCCACTTCTATTTTGGAGTCCATATCCTTTACTGTTGGTTGAATTCCTCAGAAAGCTTGGTCAATATAGATAGCCACACATGTCAGTGTTTCTTTGCCGCAGAACCATACAGCTCCAGACTGCATGATATGGATGCCACCTAATGCAGTTATCACATTTATTCTGGCAAGTCAGTCAAAGTTTAGAGGTTTGTTATGCACCATGAGAAGTTGCCACTGTCTGTGCACATATTAATAGTCCTGACACCACAGCATGCCCACA
Source organism: Ascarosepion bandense (assembly GCA_037127315.1). Classification (NCBI taxonomy): domain Eukaryota; kingdom Metazoa; phylum Mollusca; class Cephalopoda; order Sepiida; family Sepiidae; genus Ascarosepion; species Ascarosepion bandense. Next base: position 1,017,260 of record JBBBDQ010001155.1, read on the forward strand.
TTCTGCTAACAAATTGTCTCTATATCTACATGCTTTCTGGTCCACAAACAACATCACTTTGCACTAATAATCAACCGAGAACAGCCAGAGTTAATGTGAACTGAACACCATTCCCCATTGACCAATACAGATTAATTTCTGGGTGAGAAATGAGACTGGTACTGATATCTGTTCCTCCAATTCATTTTCTGAACATTTCCATGATATATGGCCGAGTTTATAACAGTGATAGCACCGTATGGCTTTGTCTCCTTCCATTTTGCCTAGCGCATCAACTCAACATCTTTCCAAGTGATTAGTACCACCATATCCATAACAGACTATCACTCTGTGGTCATGGTCAGAAGTCAAGTCTGTACCCGTAGCTGGTAGATCATCCTTCAGTATGGCTCTAGCCTAGTCTAATAGCTGGTTGACATCCAGTGCATCCCTTCAAGACCAAACGCAAAACAACCTTCTGCTGTGCTCATTCAACTCTGCTACACATGAACATGCAAGTCCATGGTCAGACACCGCACCATGTAAGGTTGACCTCCTGCAAAGGTCAACCAAGTAGACATCTACAGATTCATCTGAATTCCACCTAGCTACAAAATGATCTTACCCCATAAATAGATCTGTGACAAAGCTAACATACAGGATATCCCTGATACAACCAACATCTTTTCTTTCTTATCAAGTTATTGGAACATTGGAATGGCAGAATGCTTGCAATGTTCTTCATACTGTGCAGAGAGGCTTGTATCTAGACATGCCAAACTGTCCTGCTACTAATGAGAAAATCCCAGATGTAACTGGTGCTGGCAAACATGCTTGCTTGAAATCCAAGGTCTCTTTTGCATCTGGACTGAACATCTGTAGACAGAATTTCAAAGTGGGTTAAGAATGGCTTGCTTTGAAAATCAGCTCTCAAAATCCTTTTATCAACCACTACCAAGGCTAACATGTTTTTATAAAAATCTATATTACAATTTATATCCCATAATTAATATTTAACTTTTGGTTTTTAATCATATATTAAACTTGAAATGCAACCATCAACATCTTCTGCATGAAACATTTAACAAACATTCTGAATGCACTGATGTAGTGTAATAAATTAGCAGTACAAAAGTGCAAATGGCAAACAGATTTGAAATTCTCTTGCAAAAAGTATGAATGTCTTTCCACCTCCATCTAGCCAGAAATTAAATAGTAAGGTAAACTGAACTCTCTAGCTTTGAATAGTAACAAATCTAGAAGGAAAACTTATTTCTAAACAATAGAGAAGCAAACAAAAAACTGCTACAGTCTCCTTCCCAAGAAGTTACCCAGTTACAGAAAAAGGAAACAAATCTGTAGAGAGTTTATATACTAAATGAATATCGAATTAAAAACTATTCTTGATATTTGTCTATACTTCTGAAATGAAATCGTATTTATATTATTTACATTGTTTGGACTATGCAATGGCTGAAATGTCGTAATAATGGCAATAAAGATGAGGACAATAGTCCAAAGAATGTAAATAGTGTATTCTTGATATCTTGTAACAATTAAGACAAAGAAATAGTAATATAATTTCCAGTAAAAGATAATAATAAATTTATTAATGATTGCTTAATATTTTAGTATTTCTTGAAGTCTCTTTAAAAATTTGCATTTTGTCTCCATATAGCTTTATAATGTTTGGTTGATTTTGTTTAACAGCATATCAACAAATATCTAATGCTGAAATTTAAATATTTTGAACACAGTTTTATGGCTGCAACTAAATATATTTTGGACTCAATTGTATGCCTTCCACTATAGATATTTTATACATAATTTTATACTTTCATGGAAATGTATGTTTTTTAAGAATATACTTTGTAGATGATAAAATGATTTGTTGGTAACTTACTATAAAAAGTTACGATGGATTTTTGTTTGAAGGTTCACTATTTGCCCATAGATGGGACCCTATTTGTGATATTTTATTGGTAAGTAAATACAGTATGAGAGAAATCACCTTTCTCGTCTTTCATCAATGAATATTTCACTTCAAGCAGCAAATAGCCGTTGATCATATGACTCAGTCAAATTCATTGATTGGTTATTTCCTGCTTTCATTTGTAACATTTACTCTTCAACTTTTCTGCTAGCTGATAAGTACTTGCCTATCAGGACAACATCTAAAAAGGCAAAGACAAAAACCTCAACAAGCAGACATCTTATTTCCCCATCTGGATCTTTTTTCTGTTTACGAATAACCAAAGAAATCTTTAATTGTCAAAGTCAACAAAATAAAATAACTTCAGAAAAGTTGAAGTTTTTTTTTATCATTCAAGCAATAGCGTCTTTTATGTAACCCCCTCCCTCTACTCACCTACATTTCGTTTTATCATTGAGTATATCAATTATTTCCCCAGACGTTTTCCTAACTTGTTCTCATTTCTTCAATTCACAATGTTTTTTTTTTCAGAATGAAAAATCAGAAATCTATTCCACACCCCTTCCAAAAGATAATTAAAAAAAACTTTAAAAATAACAACACTGAAGTTATTTAATAAGAATTTCTCTTGAGCAGTCTGCATACATCAAACAAACATATATTCATGAATTTAGTTGCTGAGATGTATAAGTATCAAATAATGTACAGGTGTGTGTGTGTGAATATATCCAGAAGACCTAAAATGTATACAATATGTAACTAAAACAAGTACAAAAATTTAAATACCTGGGAAATGTTCTAGCAGAGGATGGCAAGTGTGACACTGAAAATGCATTGGTATAGCTAAAGATGCTTTCCAAAAGCTAAACAGTATGAAGAGACAGGAAAACTTTGTTCGAAACAAGAAGGGTGCTGAACTGTTACTGTCCTCTTATGTAGAAGTGAATGCTAGACAATCTCCTTATAGTTAAAGAAACTTGAAACACTAGAAATGTGGCTCTATAGAAGGGTGCTGATGATCCCATGGACCAAACATAAATTGAAGGCAAGATTATGGCAGTATTCAACAACTTAAATAAGGAGACCATCCAGAACAGTGGCAGATTTCAGTCATCTGGAGGCTGTCTCTGAAGCCAAAGGCAATTTTACTGAATAAAGCCACAACAAGGTTTTAGAGGAACTGGAAACAAAAAAGGAAATTTCTACTTATCACAAAAAAGCAGTTGAAATTTCTAGACATCATAATGAGGAAGGAGGGGTTGGAAAATTTGACACTCACATGACAGAGGAAAACAGCACATAACATACTGGATGGGCTTGAGCAAATGGATGGTAGTGCAGAGTTTAGGAGAAATAATAAAAAGACAATTTATTAAGAGCTACAAAGGAACAGGAAGGGACATGGTACATAAAGAACTATTCATGCAGAAATTGTTTAATATAAATGAAATGCCTTCATTTAAAATGAACATATATTCTGAGGAACTCTTTTTACACATTACTATCCTAGATTTGAATATATATATACTGGCAGTATAGCCCGGCGTTGCTCAGGTGTAATGAAAGCTTTAAAACTAATCCATGGTCCTGGAGCTCAGACTCTTTGGACATTGGCACGAAAGACTAAAAAGCAATAGTTGTTTCCAGTTAAAGTGAAGTCGTAGACTGAAAGAAAAATGAACGGATGTAAGTCAAATTTTGATTTCCTGGTCTCAATATTAAATAAGTTTTTTTCATCGTAAACTGTATTTTGAAGGCTAAATAAGTCCTCTGAGTAAATGGTATGAGACTAAGAACTACAATTATAACTACTTAGAGCCAAACGTGAAGCAAAACTAAAATAAAAGGGCTGAAAAAAATACAGACATACAGACAGATAAACAGACACATGCAAACATCTTGCCTTTTATATATATATATATATATAAAATCAATTTTCTGCACTATTGTAAGAACTGCAACCTTGAAACTTCTGAATATCATTTCTTATGTCTTTGTCTATGAGTGTATCAAATTTGATTAAAATCGAACCACTCCTTCTATAACCCGATTCTTTTGATTATCGATATTTATTGGGTGTACCTCAACACAAAACCTAGCTAAGAACACTCGCAGATGCTTATAGTACAACTATGTAAATTTTGAAGAAAATCGGTTCAGCTGTTTCGGAGTCTATAGGTAATGGACACACAGACACACAGACACACAGAGACAAAGCTCCATTTATAAATAAGTTTATATATATATATATATATATATATATATATATATATATATATATATATATATATATTTGTATTTATCATTAGACAGCAATGCTTCTCTTAAAAATGACTGACAAGATGATTCTGTTAATATTTTTTGTTTTTCTTCTGTGCAAACAAGAGACTATTTTTTCAAGTGAGTCTGTTTTAGATTCATTCAAATGATTGTTTATTCCAAGTCTTTTTGGCTAATCCATCAACAATAAAACACATTTTTAATTACCCAATTATCATTTGGACAATTTTTACATACTTCTTTATGTGCTGTGTCACCCTCAAAACAAAGGTGATCATGGCTCTGTACAAGTTTCTGTCATTTGTAGGTTTTGATAAATTATGTCTCTTATAAATTATGTCTCTTATAAATTATGTCTCTGATTTCTCCTAAATCCTGCTGTCATCCACATGTTCTTAAATTTAAAACTCCTGCAAAAACATTTTTATATTTGTCTATAAATACTTGGTGCAAAATAAAATCCTGACATTTGCCTTGATGAAGTTCATCAGTGGACAAAATACATTGGTTAAGATAAGTTTTTCTTTTCTCTTTATACATAGTCATTTTACAGATATAATTTTGGCAATATCTGAAATTATATATATAATACATAAGCACATATACAAATCAACCATCTGACCGTGCATGGAATACTGTTGTCATATCTGGTCAGGCACTCCTGCTGTTCGTCTCCATGTTCTCGACAGGCTCCAAAGGAGAATCTGTAATGTGATTGGTCCCGACCTGGCAGCTTGACTTCTGCCACTTTCTCATTGGCAGGATGTGGCTTCCCTCTGTCTCTTCTACATATATTTTCATGGCTTTTCCTCCAAAGAACTTAGGTCACTGGTGCCCTCTCCACAAGAATTTACTTGGGCAACCAGACTGGCATCAGGGTCCCACCCTTTTACAGTTAGATCAACCAAATGCAGGTGACAATTCTACTCCAGCAGCTTCTTTTCTCATGCTTCCCACCTCTGGAACTCCCTTCCATATATTTGCTTTCCTGATGGCTATAGCCTCCAAGAATTTAAATGCAAAGTCAGTTCCCATCTCTTATCCACTTAACTCCAGCCCTTTCTACATCATCCCATGTATCTTGTTATTTTCCTTTCTCTCTGCCTTTGTAACTGCCTTCACTCCTGTGTTCATATCCTTCTCTTGCACTTTCTCTTTCTCCCCACTGTAGCTGGTTTGTCTGTCTTCACTCTTTTCCTGTCTAAAACTAACTCTCTTATGTAGCCCCCTGCACATCAGTGGTGGTTCCACTTTGCTTGGGGTGAGATGATTAAAAACGAAATTTAAAAAATAAGGGGATTCATTTTTTTTTTTATTAATTTGACAATTTTTTTATCCATATTTCTGAGATGAGTTATTGGGATTTACATTGTTCAAACTGTTGTCCTCATTTTTGTTGCTATATTCTTCATGACATTTTGGCTATTATATGTTTCAACTTTCTTCAGTTGATTGAAATTTCAAATCAAATCCTTTATTTCATTTACCAAGGTAGATTGTACTAATTCCATGAGTCAGGTTTCTTCCAGATGTCTCAGTATCAGTTATCTCCCTTTAACTCAACTAAGTTTTGTTAACCTTTGCTGTAGCCAGGTATTGAATCCACAACAATTTGGGCAAAATCACTGGATCCAATTAACACTTTAATCCACTGGGCTATGTGTCCTGGTAAACAGATTTTATTACTTAAGCAAGTACCTACTAAAAATAATGTTTAAGAAAATGTGTGCGAGAGAGAGAATGTTGATAAGTCCTATATTGTATTTCCCAATATATTTTTCCCACTTCCACCCCATAAATCCTATGCAACATAATTGAACTATTTATGATACATTAAAATTAAATGGGCAAAGGAAATAAAAAGTTATAAAAAATTTAGTGGAAGAAACAAGATAAAATTTAAATCACAAATAAAAAAGATGTCAGCAGAAAAATTAAATTGTTGGCATAAAGATTATTAGGCTTATGGCCATATTGCATTGAAACAATTGTTCCCATACAATCAGTAAAATTAAGCAATGTCATGTGTGGTCAGTACCTAGATGGGTGAGTGACTGGATATGCCAGGTGCTGTAAGCTTTGATGTGTGGGTGATGCAGTGGATAATGGCTCAGAATTATTAATTGGAGAGCTGAATTCCAATTCTAGTTGGGGTGCTATAGTCACACATATCCATAAATACTATCAGGAAAGGCATGAATCCACCTCTCCTCTTCTTAGCTGTAGGTTAATAATAAGACTTGTATCACTAAAATCATCCCCCCACCAAAAAAAAATTTCAATCTAAAAATATTTTCTGGCTTTAAATAACCTCCAAAGGATTAATAAGACAGAAAATGAATCAATTAAATAAAAATTCCAATTTATTTGAATTTTTTAAACCTGAAAAATCCATCCTAATTATCTTCACTCTAAAGAAATTCTACTGCCATAATAAGAAAGTACGACTTCATGTGACATAAGAAATTAATCTAAAAAGAAAAATTCATTAAAAACTGCTCATTATACAAAAGAAATAGAATGTGTATAAATAGTGTTATTTTTCTAGACTTGTGTTAAATTATTGCAAAGGTTAGAAAATTAAAAATAAAGTTTTACATACTCACAAAAAATACTTAGTCAAATACATAGTCTCCAGTGTTTTTACCAACTGTCTCGCACCATCCTACAAGGTTGTTCATGACATTTTCATAGAAACTTTGAAGTTTCGAGATTGACTTTGTACAGTCAGTCAAAAACTAATTTTTATCATTTAAATTGTTCTGTAGAGATGGGAACAAATAAAGAGCCGTAAGGCGCAATACATTGGGTGCTGGAGGGTTTCATAAATTCTTAAGCTTCTCTATGGTTTGATTTTTGGGAACAAATGAACCTGTGTTGTTACAGTAAAAATTAAACCTTTACAATTTGTCAGAAATCAACCTTTTCCTTGAATAGCCACACTGAGTGTGAAGAGTTGGTTGCAATACTATTTATTATCTCACCAACTCGAAGAAGCTTAAAACAAACTAGCCCTCTGAAATCCTATCAAATGGACAGCAACACTGTCATTGGATGCCAGCCCAATTTAGCCACAGATTTTGCACATAGACAAATTTGTTTCCAACTTCATTTGCATTGCCTGTTATCATAAATAATCCATTTTTCATCACCTGTGACAATTCTGTCCAAGGATGGCTTCATTTTATGGTGTAACAGCAAATAAAACACAGAAATACAATCAAACTTCTTCTGTTCTGTCAGAGAGTGTAGCACTCATGTGTCAAGTTTAAAAATGAACTCAAGTCTCATCAAAAGGTGAAAAGCCGGTAGTGATATTGATTCTCAAGCTTTCGGAATCTCTTCCAACAAAGTCTTTGGTTTATTCTCCAGAATGGCAAGCAGTGTGTCATCATCAACCTTAGAAACATTGGTTATTATTTAGGTTAAAAATATCCTGCCAAACTACTTTTTGACTATGATTTAAATAAACCATTCTTCTGAATGTTTTTGTCACAATTCAGATACTTCTTTCCAAAATTTATAGGTCATAATACAGGGAAAGTGAAATTTTTCATCCTCCATTTTTAAGGCATTCATTTATGGTCAGAACACCAACATTCAAAGTCTGACTTGCAACCGAAAAATGCAAGGTTTCAATCTAGAACCTACCAGAAATCAGCATCAAAACAAAAGCAATATGAAGTTGCAGTCATTTTATATTAATAAATCTAATGATCTGATAGTACTTAAATATAACTAAAGCCCAATGTAGTGTCTGATATTATTATATTTTATCATTTATATATATATTTTTTTCTCTAATCCTTTCATCCCAAGCAAGGCAATAGAGCCACTAAGACAGAATGTAAAAAAATCTGAGAAAAAAATTAAGGAGTGAGAACAATAAAAGAAAAACTAAGATAAAAGATAATGATTGACATTTCATTTAACTTCTTAAAGATCAAAGCTCACTGGAAAGTAAATAGCCATAAGAGAGTTCCACAAGCAAGATGTGCAAGAGAAGAAACTTAGCATAGAACTTACAGTTACATCTAGCCATTTCAACTGTAAAACAAGACCTTGACATCAACCTAGTACTGCATATCAATTCATAAAGTCTAGGTACCATAGAGGAAATTTCATAAAATATTTATAGAAAAGGCACAAGGAAGCTATGTTAAGCTGATGAGAAAGTGGCTGAAGCTTAGATGGCAGATACATATAAATATACTAGGTCATCTAAATTATGTAAAAATCATAACACCGATATCTCATTTTAACAGATATTTTTTGTAAAATTTTGTTAAATATATCTTGAAATGCTAAAGAGTAAATTGATTCAATAAAATTGCCTTTGGCTTAAGAGATAGCCTCCACATGACTGAAATCTGCCACTGTTCTGGACAGTCTCCTTATTTAAGTTGTTGAATACTGCCATAATCTTGTCTTCAATTTATTTTTGGTGTTAAAAAGAGTTTTGCTGGTCTTTTGTTAAACTGTACTCAACACATGAAAATCTGCAGTCTGGGGAGTTATTTAGTCAGATGTAAGGGGTGATGTGGTTATAGAAATTGTCTAACACTCATGACCGGGTTCTCCTGCTTGTGCAGTAGTTTGTTGCCAGACATAGGGCCTTCCAGCAGCCATCCTTCTGATCCATGGCCCCACCATTACTTTATTGAGGCACTTAATGTAGATGTCTCTGTTGAGTCTGAGACCGCCACAACAAATGTGGGAGTTCTTTTCTTATTGGAATGATCAGAGAGATCACCATTAAACTCCTCCAACTTTTTTCTAAAATATTGCACTGTCCTCACATTGACACTTGAACACTGAAATGTTTCTTTAGAACTTTTTTTTTTTAGAAACCTGTATTTATTGAAAAATATTTAAAAATATATATATTATGCATTCTAATTAGCAAACATTCAAAACTTTGTTAAGAAATGGAATGGAAAGAAAAAGAACATACAAATGACACGTGTGAATTTTGACAAAGTGTTAAAGAAATGGTAGCCATTGTTATTACTGCTGTTAATGTTTGTAAAAGCTATAACTGTCAGTTTCCTCTAATTTAAAAATTATTATATAAAAAGATATTGTTTTGAGAATAGAGAGCATTTGTTTTAAGAAATTTGAAAAAACACAGGATGTACATTTATGTTTGGGCTTGTCTCTATTAATGCACTTTAGAGAACTTTTAAATTATTTTCTCTTCTAGGAGACTGAAATTATTTCCATGTATAAATGACATATGCGATAAATTATTATATCAGAGTTTTTCTTTAGGTTCATAAATACATCAACATATGTTGATTGCTCTGCATAAATATTTCAGCCAATATAAAAGATTCAAAAATATTTCTATTAGTATTTGAGGAATATAATCATATATGCACACACAATTTGCTTCTGTCAAAATAAAATAACGATTGACCAATTTTGTATTAAACGTTTCCAATTTCATTTTATTATTTGTAACAAAATTTTTTTATATATTAATTCCTTTCATTTTTACTTCACTAAAACTGAGTTCTTGAAGATAATGAAACAATCCTGTTCTAAATTAAGTTTTTTGGTCATAAGTTGGGCATCTATTAAAGATACTTTTTGCCAAATTATTGAGTAGCTATTCAGACTTTATTTTGCTCCAAAAGTCACGTTTCAATAATTCTTCTTTATTCTTTTTTTTTTTTAAATAAATTGCCTCCTTATATATAAAACAAACATTTATTGAATTTATGGTAGATAATACACAAAAATAAACCTAACTTCTTCATAATTGGCTTTCTTTCAAGATAATGTTAAATCTTCTTCCTTCATAAATTTCTTTATCTTATTTGTATGAAATTTTGCTTATATTTCTTTGCTGTATGATCAGAGGTATCAAAATTTCTCAAAACATTTGTCTGATATTACCACAATTAATTTATTCAAAGTTAAGGTTTGATCACATCCTCTATTATTTACAAATCTGAAATTTAAACACTGTATAACTAAAACATCTCCCGACAGAGGTACTGAAATGCTCTTGGTCTTGCATTTCATATACAACTCTCCCCACAAA